>JAJOOR010033389.1:0-15225 GCA_036250505.1 Solanum acaule | reverse complement strand
TAGGAGGAGATTGTGCTTTGGAGTTGCTTGGATTGCTTCACTCTTCCAAGTCTTTGGTATGTCCTCAAGATTCGAGGACTATGTTTAGAAGTTTCTTAATCATTGTAATAGACACTTAAGTTTCATTTCATTTGTAAATGGGTTGTGTCCCTTAGTACGTTTTAAGTTCTTGTCTAAGATTGGCTAAAGAGACTTAGTAGTTCCGCTTGAGTATTGATGTTTTCAAATGTTGATGAATCTTGAAATCTTATGGTTTTGTTGAATAAAAGTTTTAAATTCTTAGTGATTTTTATGATCTATGCGATGAATGAATGCTAAGGCTTGTATAAGACCTTCGAGAGGTCGAATACGTATGTAACGGCTTGGGGGTGCTCTCGGGTCGTTACAAGATTATATGCAGACTTTACCATTATCTCTTTGGTTTAATTGTATCAAACCCAAGTTTGACCCAAAAATAGGTGAACCAAACGACAAACCCCAAAAGGAGGCCGACTCAAATTCTAATTGATGGAGCTAAATAAATAGGTCTCATTTGTTTGTATTTAATGGAGGTCTGGATCTGAGTGGTTCAGACATTTGAATTTTGATCATTAAATGCATTTATTTTCATTAAGATTTGAAACACTTAATTGGTCTGAATAGGTCTTAATCATTAAGATCTAGAACAGAGTTTTAATATCATTAAGAGGCATTATTGTGTGGATAATATTCACAATCATCAGAGACCATCACTAATCACCACCATGTAACGATCCGATCGGTCATTTTTGAAAAAAATTGTGCATTTACCATTTTATCCTCCCGTGATTGATCCCGAGTCTTCTATGATTGAGTTTTGAAAAGTTGGTTTTGAACTTTGAGTTAAAAGTTGAGAATTTGGTAAGTTTTGAGTTTGAAAGGCTAAGTTGTTAAGAAAGTGGTTTTCAGTGTCTTTTGGAGTTTCGAGTGTCGCAATGAAATTCGATTGATTCCATCAATCCTGAAATGTGAAATCTGATCACTGAGAGTTGTCGAGTTCAGGTTTCGAGTCTTTTTGAGGATTTGAGGTCCTAAATTGTGAATTTATGAAAATTTAGCCTTTGGGTTGACTTTGGTCAATATTCGGGATTTGAATGCTCAGGTTGAAATTTTGAGAGTTCCATTGGATTCGGAGGATGATTTTAGGAGTAGGTGAGGTCTTGGTTGATTTTTGAGAGGTCTCGAGCTTGTTTTAGTCTTTTTAGGCGTGAGTTAGTTTCTTGTGGTTTTCACGGGTGTCGGGTCAAGGAGACTTTGGATTCGTGTTTTGACGGTTCCATTGAGTTCGGAACGTCCAGTATAATTGTTATACATATGTGGTTTGTGTTCACGGGGTTCCGAACGAATCCCGAGGGTTCTTTCAAAGTGTTGAAAGTTGGTTATGTTTTCTGGTGCTGCAGGCTTCGCTTTTGTGAAGGTCATGTTGTGTAACACCTCGAATCTCAAAAAGAAGAAAATCCTAGTTATTAGAAAACTGGTGCCAGTACCAACGGCACCACCCACGGATCATAGGTAGAACCACGGAGCGTAGGTGAGGTTCCGTCATTAAGGTCCAAATTTTGATGGTCTCTGATCCCACCCACGGTCGACCAGTACAGTCTGTGGTTGGACCTACGGATCGTAGGTGAGGGTCAACAGCTATTTAGAGGAAAATGGTTGTTGGGTCAACTTCAAACGGTCATATCTTTGAGCACAAAATAAATTAGGTCGTCCATGACCTATCAAATTAAATATAATTGAATCATCTTTCCAACGCCACCGAGTTTGCTAAAATCCAAGCTCGGAGTAAAAAGTTATACTTGTTTTAGTGAAGCCCTGTCGGACAGAGCATGAACGATGACCCCAAACGACGATTGGTAGTTCAAACGACGGTCCGTTAGTCCTGTAGTAGATAGCACTCGTCAGTGTTAAGTAAAGATCGTTTTGGTCCTTAACCCTATGCATTAGGCACTTAAACTACGTAGTTTAATGCCTAAACTACGTCACTTCACTCAATCTAAGCCTAATAACCTAGTCAGACATACCTAGAACCCTCATTCTCCAAAAATCATCCAAACTTGGAGGGAAAAAAAAAAGAAAAGTCGACCAGACCTCCCAAGAACAAGCAACAGTGTTCTTCAAAGTTCAGCTCCGAAATCCAAAGGATTTCTCCGTAGATTTCGTCACCAGCTTAGCTTTTCAGTTATGTTTCAGTATTTATATTCTTGCTCAGATTATGTCATTGCTCAGTTATGATTTGTTCAGCTCATATATATTTGTTCATCTTAGTATTTATATATTGCATGCTCAGTACATTCCAAGTACTGACGCATACTCTGCGCTACATCCTTTCATGATGTAAGTTTAGGTACTCAGCATCCAGATCACGCTTAGATCGTTTCTCGGTCCGTATTCAACAGCTTCAGTAATGAGTCCTCATATTCTGAGGACAATAAACATGCTTTTATTTTAGTCATTATTTTTAGTTTCAATTTTTGTTAGAGTTAGCTGGGGGTATGTCCCAGCAACTCAACTCAGTTAGAGGCTTTTCAGACATAGTAATAGATTCAACTTGAGTTGTTAAGTGGATGTCAGTTATCACTAAACTCTTAGTATGTTTAATATATTCAGACTATTTGGGTTTTGTCCCCACGCCAGATATTTATTGATTTAGCTTCCGCATAGTTCATTCTCTACTTAGTTTTTTTCATATGCTTATGATATGTCAGACTCAGGGTTAGCTTGGGGTCACTCGTGATCGTAGGTCCCGTGTTACGTCAAGGAGGTTGCCTCGGGGAGTGACATGTTGCTTAAGCGACCTTCACTTTTGCGAAGGAGGCTTCTCTTCTACGATGCCGCGTTTTTAGCAAAGCGAACTCCTGGTTGCTTTAGCGACATCTAAGGGGGGGTTTTGGCCGCCATTTCGAGGTTTAAGCACTCTTTCACCATTTTTTGAGTTTTGGGAGCTTTGGGGTGGTGATTTGACCAGATTTTCGAGGAAAAACTTTTGGGTAACAATTCTTAACTCTAAATCTTCAATTACTCATTATTTTTTATGAATTTATGTGTTCAAATCAAGCTTGTAAAATGAGAAATTTGGGGTTATTTTCAAGAACCCAAGAACTTAGTAAAATTGTGATTTTGAAGTGATTTTAAGTCCTTTTTTGAAATGATTTTTCCTAATTAGTTCCTAAAGCCTTGAGTAATGTTTTCAAGTATTAAATTTCCGATTCAAACCTTAGTTTCAGAATTGGGTTTTGTGTTGATTGACCCACTTTTCAAGAGGATTGATGTGGGTATTGTTGTTTCCAGAAATTTGTTGTGAATATTACTTGTGCATAGATTATGTGGCCTTGGAAGTGATTCAGTAGAGGAAGACTCAACTCTTGGAATAATTGTTGATTGATGTAAGACAAGTGATATGCTAAGCCTCGTATTCTAGTAGAATTCGTGTACTTTCTTCGTTGCTTGTGTGTTGGTGTAATGGGGTTAAGGTGAAGGGTTTAAATTGTCCACTTGGTACATCTAAAAGAATAAAAAGGGGTTGATATTAAAAAGGCTATGTGATAAACATGATGATGTGAATTGCCTTATTGTGACCCTTGTTGATTGATTGATGAAATGCTTGACAGAATGAACGTGGACTTAAATTGTGTGAATTGTTGTCTCTTCCGTATGGTGTGATATTATTTGTATGCATTGATTGTGAACATTGTTATGAGACATGTGATGGTTTATAATGTCAAGGTCATTGTCGGCGAGTCTTTGGACCAGATTTACTAATAGATGTGGCATTTAAGAATGCATCACCATTGCAGCAATAACAAAATCAGCATCAACAGCCTTTTCCGAAGGATGATTGTTAATAATTTGGACAATAACACTTTCACATAACAAATTTCTATTTGAAAGTACATAAGTGAAATTGGTGTGTTTTCTTAAATAGTTTACAAAATCTTTTTATCATTCATTTTGTCTTTTAGATAAATGTGGAATGCTTATATGTTGTCTGAAACATAAAAATCATATATCTATCTCTATTCTCTAAGCAATTTTCTCTCTTGTGTAATTGATAGATAATTCATCTATGAGTGAAATTTATCAAAAGAATGTTTATTCATTAGTGTTAGAATGAAATTTATGTCACTGTATTTTGACTTAAATATCTTCATACCAGGTAATTATATCGATATTTTAAGTAGCGAAGGAAAATGAGGTTGCAAATATTTATCAACCTTAGCTTCAAGGTTATTCATGACATTTCATATCATTAGATATTCACGAATTATTCATCAATTTGAGCTTGAACTTTCCCCCTTTCATTTTTAATTATTCATTACACACATTGGTTAATATTATCTATATCGTTTAAAAAAATTTATACTAATTGAGATAAATTACACGTGCAACACACATATCCGAAAACTAGTGTGTGTATATATCTAAACTACCTTAAAAATATGAACTCCAAAATCTGAATATTAAATTACGTAAATACCCCCTCACTTAAAAAGATTACACGAATACCCCTCACTCACTTAAAAAGATTACACAAATACCCCTCACTTTAAAAAAAAAAAAAAAAACCTTCGCAACAAACAACATCAAACAGTCAGCACTTTCAGACAGGCACCACGTCCTCTTTGACTGAACAATCACCAAGTTTCCCAATGAGGTATACCCAGTCTCTTCGATATGCTAATTGTAAAATTTTCAAATATATTATTTGATACCTCACTTTAATATGTTGTTTTCCAAACTAGGCACACACTTTTGGGATATCAACTATACCCGTGAGCAGTGTGTTGATCAATCCAATGTTTCTAAAAGCACTAGATCTTCGCACATGGTACACAAGCTAATCTACTAATATGCTCGATACTATTTCATTAACCTCACTGCCAAAACTTATGGTCTAACTATAATTTATTGAGCCATACTTAATCTAACAATTCTAAACCCACAAACATTTTCTTTAATTAAATGCTACAGTTAACTTACCTCATCCTATATGCAGGCGTGAAGTCATAAAAGGCACAATGAAAGATATTACAACCACACCAAGTAAGGTAATGAAAAAAGCCATGAAAGTGACGTTACCCCAAATTATGGCGGACACAATTGCGGATACACATGTACTTTCTAATGGACACTTTATATATCCATAAAGGACCACTGTTTACCAAGCATAATCTTCAATATTTGTCATTAACAATGTCCAGGAAGCTTTATACAAGTTCAAAGCTAAAAAACGATCAAGTATTTGTACAAGTATATATATAAGGATCATGATAAATGTTCGGTTTACAATGAGTCAGATGATGGAGAAAAATTCATAGATGAAATACACAGCTTTCAAGATGTACGTTGGGTGTCACCACCAGAAGCAATGTGGAGAATTTATGAATTTACTCTAAGTGAAATGCAACCAGTGGTTATAAATCTAAAATTACATCTACCCGACAAATAAGTAGGTATTTTAAAACCCTTTCTCAGATAGTATAATCAAAAGACACAGTTGTCCAGCCAAATAGATGAATATTAACATAAGACTATTATTCAAAATGTAGTGTACTACAGAAAGAAGCAAAATCTTCAAAATATAGCGGCCTCCCAGTTTGTACAACAAACTATGCTTACTGAGTATTTTAAGCTGTGCTCGAATGCCTGTGAGGCTCAAAACTATCTATACGGAGAATTGCCCAAGCATTATATTTGGAACTCCCAATCTAAAATTTGGAGTAAGAGGAAATCACGCTCCGTGATTGGCAGAATAAATATTGATAAGACAATTACACTTCATTATGTCATATTTATGCGCTAAACAGTAACTTTACCTAACTACACTACTTAATGTCACAGCTAATGCTAGAGAAGGTGAAAGGTATTATGAAAGATTATTATTGAATGCCGTTCGAGGCCCGACATCGTTTGAAGACTTGCTCACCGTAAATGGAATACATTGTGATACTTTCAAGGAAGCAGCTAAGGAAAGAGGTTTATTAGAATTTGACGATAGCATTTCTGAATGTTTACGTGAAGCTGTAATCTTTAAGATGCTCGCAACTCTTCGAAGTTTGTTTGCAACCATTTTAGTTCATTTCAACCCAACAGATATGAGATGTCTATGGGACACATATTACAACGATATGTCGGAAGACTTTCAGACAAACCAGGAAAGTTCTCCAGAGGCACAACTACAAAGTAGAAAAGTATAAATACATACTTGGAGAGTATGGATAAAAGTGTTGCGAAATTTGATATCCCACAAATCAAACAAGAATTACATAAAAATGACACATATGAATGCCGAGAAATAATTGAAGAAATGTCAATAAAGGTGCCAACTGAAGATATGGATGCAGAATCAAAATTGAATCCACAGCAAACGCAAGCTTTCAAGACCATATTGCAAAGGGCCAACTCTAGAACAACAAGATTATTCTTTGTAGATGGATCGGTTGGAACTGGAAAAATATTTTTGTATCGAACATTGTTGGCAAATATCAGATCGAGAGGTATGATAGCATTGGCATCCGCTAGCAGTGGGGTAGCAACAACAATCTTACTGGGAGGCTGTTCAGCTCACTCAAGATTTGAAATACCTCTACAAGCAAATGAAACAACAATTACAAATATGTCCAAACAAGGTGGCGGCGGTAAGCTAATTAGACAAGCAAAATTGATAATATGGGATGAAGCACCAATGGCTAAGAGACACACAATTGAAACAGTCGACAAAAGCTTATGTGACATAATGGACAATAATGCACCTTTTAGTGGAAAAGTCATGATATTTAGAGGTGACTTTCGACAAGTAGTACTACCGGTGGTTCCTAAATCAACACGAGCAGAAACAGTGGATGCAAGTCTGGTGAGGTCATATTTGTGGACTTTAATGGAAAAGATTCATTTAACATCCAATATGAGAGCAAGAGCAAATCCATTTTTTAGTGAATTTTTGCTTCGTGTTGAAAACGGCGAAGAAAGCACAATACGAGACAATTTAATACAACTGCCACAACAAATGATGGTCCAAGCAACTGGTGATAGTAAACCAGAAGAATGCTTAGCAAGGAAAGTATTTTCATTGTTACAACAAAACTACAGATCGTCAAAGTATATAACTGAAAGGGCAATCTTAGCAAGTAGAAATGAATATGTGGATAATCTAAATGAAATGTTGATTACTCAATTCCCGGGGGAAACAAGAACATATATCAGCTTTGACTCAGTGGAAGATGATACCAACAATTAGTATCAAGAAGAGTACTTGAATAGATTAACACCAAATGGGTTGCTACCACATAGGTAACATTTCCATACTGTTATTAACGTTGCAAGTATAATATAACTGCAAATCGCTAAACTGGATGAAAAATAAAGTTGAGGTAAAATATTAAACAACTGATGTAGATTTGAATCCTATATATTAGATTTGAAAGAGAATGCACCTATTATGATGCTGAAGAATCTAGATCCAACAAATGGTTTATGTAATGGTACACAATTGATTTGTAGACGTTTTGACAACAATGTCATACATGCCGAAATAAGAACATGAGAATATGCAACAAAATAGGTGTTTATACCAGGAATCCAATTATCTCCTCCGGAGAATGAAGGATATCCTTTTAAATTTATTCGCAAGCAATTTCCAATACATCTTTGTTTTGCAATGACGATAAATAAAGCTCAAGATCAAACAATCCCTATTGTTGGATTGTGTCTTCCGCAACATGTTTTCTCCCATGGACAACTATATGTAGCACTATCGAGGGGAATCTCAATGACCACGACAAAAGTATTGGTAATGACTGAACAACTAGATACGACGACGGGCACATATACGAAAAATATTGTATACAAAAAAGTATTACATAAGAGACGATTGTTATCTTTTAAAGCATAATCAATTAGGAAGAAAATCAACACATTACATGAACCTTATGAAAATGTCATTTGTTGTGTTTGATAGGTTCGATTGAAGAGGAGAAAAGTTGAGCATCAACATGCAATTTATGAAGAAAATACAACTATTGTGTGGACTTAGATATTGGTAATTAGGATACAAATGAGTTGAATATCCAGGAAAGTATCATGTATTTATGGACAGCGTCATAAAGTTTCATGCATCTAATTCAAGACAATTAAACAAGCATAATCGAGTACTGTTCAGAAACAGAAAATTGGAATATGAGAAACATCCATACAAATTATTATCTTACATATTGAATATATTTAAGAAAAAATACAAAAAAAAAAAAAGAAGGATAAAAGTCACTTTTAAATTAAATTGTAATTGAATAAATAATCAAAATGGTCAAAATACAAAAAAGTAAAAAATGACAAAGTTGGCCAAAATAATAGGCGGATCAGACAACAATGCCCAAAGGAAAACCCGACTCAAATCATAACAAAAGCAAATAAAGAATCATTTTTCTTTTAAAAAACATCCAGATAAATCTTTCAAGTGCTTTCTCATCTTCTCCAACCAAGCATTAGCGATAATGTATATTCATTGAAGTTCAATTGGTCGGCACCCGCATCTCAGGAATTCTTCACTATAAGTAATTTAGTCCTTTAATTTTTTATCTCAAATTTTAGATTGATTTCACTTGAAACACCTAAATGATCTTTTATCAAGCCGAAAAAATATTATTTAAAAATATTTCTATAATACATTGTATGTACAATATTGTGAAAATAGTTATAGTGCAATGTATGTGACTGTTTATAAATATTTTCCTTCGTATTTTTTTATTCAATTGTTGTTGTCTTGTATGGATTTGTTTGTATATCTTTGTTTAAGCCTTTTATATTCTAAGAAGCCCGAAGACCGAAGAGTACACATAAGAGCTAACACTAACGAAAAAATAGTACCAAAAGAAATTCAGAAATATCAGTTGGAACTCAAGCAAGGAGACAAGCAGAATCTAACATACGGATAGACGTCAAGTATTTCCCACGAAACGCTGCCCCGCTATCAAAAATAGAGTCACAACGTTATTACGGTCGTTTAGACACCAAAATCACAACAAACGGAGATGGGTCAATTTTGGAGTCAAAATGGGAATCGTGGGACCCACATCGAACTGTCCGAATTTGACTCCGTCAAGATACCCTAAACAGCACCCCCAAACATGTGTTCCAAAATGGAACACAATTCGGGGCTCAAAACGCATCAAAACCCAACCAACAAGAAAACCACACTTTAATCAACTTAAAAGAAAACATTGCAGCAGTCTAAACTCGAAATCTACAAGGATCTAATGGTGCCCAGCACTCTTTGAACACTCTACGACGAAGCCACGACAATTCTCAACATGCGGGACTTCGAATCACTCAAAACCGAGCTAAAATGAATGAGATATGACCAAAACAATAATACCAAAAACAAAGGCTCGAAAAAGGGGTACAGCAGTCAGGTTATCGCAAAATTTACCTCGAACTACGTGCACCCAACAACTTCCGAACACTCTACAGAGAAGCCACCAAAAATACGAAGCTCCCGCACTTTGAATCGCCTAATTCGGATGAAAGGTGAGAGAGTTATGAGGGTTTTAAGTTTGGGAAATGTTGCTGGTTTTTCTGCATTTATAGCAGATTTTTCTGCAATACATTCCAAAAACTAAAAACTCCGACGGGGTGCTCTGAACTCGTTCGGAACCCCGTGCACGCAAACGAGATATGCAACCATATCTAGCAGAATAAGATCAACTCTAGTATCATAACCCTGGATAGTCACTAAGCAAGATCGCAATACCTGATCCACTACTAAGGTCTCACCCATCGGGGTTGAAACATGAACTGGCTCTGCCAAAGACTCGGACCTTATACCCAATCGGGGAGAAAAATAAACAGATACATACGAGAATGTGGACCCGAGATCAAATAATACTGTAGCAGGCTGATGGCATAATAAAAGTGTACCTGTAATGACATCGTTAGATGCCTCAGCCGCCGCCCTCGCCGGGGCTTCATCGAAATGGCCCTGAGCACCCCTGCCCGATGCATCTGATCTACTACCTAACTTGCCTCCCCGAGCTCTGCCTCTGGTACCCTGTCGGCTGTCCCGACGATCCTGGTCCTGACCACCACCTCTAGCTGGAGGGGGCACTGTTAAAACTGGTCTAGGTGCAAGGGGAGCTAGTACAATCGCCCCTCGCCCTCGCCGGGGGCACCCTCTGGACCAATGGTCAAGCGTACCGCAATCAAAACACCCCGAAGCTGAATGCCCTGAAGTAACCCGACCGCGGTACGAAGGGAGGGAATCTGATCCCCTCGAATTCCGGCCCGTACTAGGACCACTCTGCTGAAGCTGGCCTCCTTCAGAAGCAGGTAATGCCGCCTGAACAGGCCAACTGGACTGACCCTGCTGGAACCTCTGGCGAGGCCTATCATAGGAGTCTCTCCCTCTAGTCTGGGACCCGCTGTAGCTACCCTGGTAGCGTGCCCTCTTATCGCTGCCCCCTTGAGCCTCGCGATGAATATGCTTCATGGATCGGGCATGGTCGACCACATCAAAAAATGAACGGCCAGTCGAAACCAAATGCTCTGTGTCGACCCTCAGATGGTACCGCAACCCACGTACAAAACAACGAACTCTCTCCTCCTCCATGGGCAGGATCATGGTAGCATGTCGAGATAACTCATGGAATCTCGTCTTGTACTCTGAGACGGTCATAGGGCCTTGCTCCAATCTGGAGAACTGATCACGAAGCCTATCTCTGACGCTTCGTGGCATGAACCGGGCTAAGAAAGCCTCTGAGAATTCACTCCAAGATACAGGAGGCGATCCAGCTGGCCTGGACTCTCAATACGAGCGCCACCACTGCCTGGCTGGCCCACGAAACTGATGAGCGGTGAAGTCGGCTCCTCTCGACTCCAAGAGGCCTAATGACTGTAGCTGCTCCTAACAAGTGAGCTGGAACTCGTGGGCATCCTCCCCAATCGCCCCTGAGAATATCGGCGGTGTCAACCTTTGGAATACCCCGAGCATCTTCTGCTCGCGCAGTGGCATCTCCCCGTCCTTTAAGTCTGACACGATAGCCACATGAACTGGTGGCGGCTGAACCTCTGGTGCTGCTGCGGCAGGCTGACCCTGCGGCGCTGGAGCTGGTGCTGCTGGGGCTGGTGCCTGTCGCATCTCCCCAATAGCTACTAGTATCTGAGTCAGCAGAGCATAAAGATCAGGAGCTGCAGCTGCAGCTGGTGCGGGTGGAGGCTGGGCTGGCCCCGGCCTCACCGGCTGTGGAGGTACATATGCTGCGTGAGGCTCCTCCTCCCTATCTTGGGCTGGTGTTGCGGCCCTGCCTCAACCTCGGAGTCGGCGTCTACCCCAAGCTGAGGCTCTGATACCAACTTGTCAGTCCCAGCAAGTCATAAATGACTTGGGGTCGCTACAGGAACGCTCTAAACGACACAGAGAAAGCAAGACACAGAAATGACCAGAAGGGTCATTACAATCATCTCAAGTAAAAAAATGCAGTTGTATCTCTTATATTTGACTAAGAAAGACAAATTAGTTAAGAGGCATATAACTAACTTGTTACTTGTAAGTTAATCATTGTCCGACAAATCGCTAAATTATCAAACTGTTATAACCTAAAATTCACATGAATAATCATGATGAAACCTATACTCTCCCCCAATAGGTAAGACAAACCACACCAAACAGATTTATAGTAAAGACAATATGAGAGGTCTGGCGTTGTCGATCAGCTAGAAAACTCTCTAAGAATATCCAAATTTGATCGTTACAAAAACATGCATCAGATTCTATAGTACCACATCGGAAGCACCTTATAGGTATGATAGCTTACACAGTTACCCCATCACTATTACTTATCCAACTATGCAGGTATAAATGAAGACAATTTAAATTAAGGAAATAAAGAATATATAAATGATGTGATTAATTATTTAGTAGCTAAACTCTCTCAATAAGTCAATAAATAATTTAAGTAGTACCCACAATACAATATCTATCTACGGAGACTTTGTAAAACAGATAACTAATTCAAGACGCAGATCAAAAATCTAATAAAGCAATAAAATAAGTATGAAATTCCACAACAAAGAGTCTGGGCCCACCAACAGTATGTATGAATAACAAGTTCCTTTTCACTAGAAACTACTTGTTCATATGGTCCTTGTGACGATCCAATTCACCAGGTTGTATAGGAACATACTCTAACACCTAGATAGGAGAACCTTTACCACCCAATTTAAAAACAAGTCAGTGCAGAAACTAATTTAACATGAGAAAACTCTAAAACAAATCCTTGAATGAACATGAACCAATTATAAGGATCATCTTTTTACAAGCAACCAAAAAACCTTCCCAAGAAATTAGTCTAAATAGGTACAAGAGCTATTAGTAAGATATCATGTGTAAAAAGAAATAAGACTCAGCTCCCACCATAAGGAAATATGAGGAGTTAATATCCTCAAAGGTCACTCAACTTTGAGAAATTATCTATTAAAATCATTAAACTTTGTTTTGTATTAATAAAATCACTTAACTTAGATTTTTATATCAATAAAATCACTCAACTATATATATTTATCATGAAAATGAATTTAACATGACAAAATAATTATTTTTTATGCCATATAAATATAGACTCATAAATAAATAAATAAAATCAAAATTAGTAATTTGAAATTACAAATAAAAAGTTCTCGATTTTTATGCCTGTTATGTCTGATCACTAAGGGGTCGCTTGGTTTTGGTTTTAAAAGCTAATCAATATCCACATGTAAATTATAGTGTGTTTGCTTTGGCAGTATAGAGTATATAGATTAAGGTTTGGTTGCGATGTAGAGAGATTTGTATTCTGCTTAGATAAATTTTCAAAAGAATTTGTTATATTACTTATTTTAAAGAAATAATGAATTTAGTAATTTAGCATTTTAAATTAATAAAATTTGTCATTTGGAAAGCCACTGTGTCCGTTAATGGCAGTTTTCTTACATATTGTTTTAAGTAACATTACTATCCACTTATTAGTGCATTTCATTTTGGGCTTAATTTCTCATTATTTTTGTTAGGATTTTGCCCTAATTTTCTTACCTTATTTGAAGTTTATTTTTTTTCCTTAAAGAAAAGTCAAAGTATTACCATAAATGCTTGAACTTTTTCTGAAAGGAAAATATAATTTTCTTCCATATTTGGTTTATTCTTTCCTTAGAGGAAATGTTTGGAGATCTATAAATTGAAGATCTCTATTCTCATGGCATAACGCAATAGAATTCACAATGTAGACGTTTAAGAGTTTAGTTTATGAGGAGATTTATTCTCTCAATAGAGATTAGTTTTTATATAATAATATTATGTTTTTAGTATAAGTTTTTATCGTCTGATTTATCAACCATATGAGGTGCAATTGTAAGCTTCCGCATGACGCCTTATTCACCTTCATAACCCAACAATTTTGGAGGAAATAAAACGTTGCTGAGAACGTTGGTGGACTGATCATGGGCAGCACATTTGTTGTCCGTTGTTAACATGGTTATCAAGCATCAATTTCATTCTTTATTCCTTCATTATACCTTGTAACATATGTAACTCCTAAGGCCATTATCTTCACTATTTAGTACCCCATTATCTTCCTATTTATTCCTAGGAAGACTTCTTCTACTATAAATAGTGGTGGTCTACATTTGTTTTACACACAAGAAAAATATATAGTGGAAGAGTTAGTAAAAAAAGAGAGTTTTTATTAGTTGAAGGGAGGTGTTCTTTTTGTGGAGCTTTGGACTCAGCTCTTGTCCAGAGTTTGTTGAGTTACACTTTGTGATTAGGTTGTTGTATCCTGGAGGGGACAAGTCAAGAGGACTATTGCTGGACCGGTGAAAAACATTTGCTGCAGTGTGCTTGAATCTCCTTAAAGAGAGCGAGATATTCGTGCCTCAGTCTGAAGAGATTTATTTTCTTCATTTATTTTTCAATTGTAATCTTATAATTTTGTTATATTGTAAGTTTTTCATTAACAATTTTAAGGAGATTCAATTTGACTACAATTGAAAAATCCGCGAATGTCAAAATGAGAGACCTTAACAAGTCATTTCGGTTCAATGATAACCATTTCAAAAGATGGAAGGGTAAAGTAATTTTCTACTTAAGTCTTCTCAATGTTTCTTATGTGTTAACTGAGAAGAATCCTAATAAAGTTGATGATACCTCAATGGATGATGATGAACCTATTTCTCATCATGAGAAAGTGGAAAAGTACGACGGTGAAGAGGCAAGGGGCCAAGATGCACTTTTACAACAAGAAGAGAGCAACATCACAACGAAGGTAAATTTAATTACTTCAAATAATGCTACTCTTGAAACTCACAAAAATACTTCTTTGAAGCCTAAGAAGAAAAAATTTAAGAAAAATAATAGTAGACCTCCCAAGAAAAATAATAGTGAAAATAACCAAACACAAAATCAACAAGTTCAAGATAAGGGACCATGCTTTGTTTGTGGCAAGAGTGGGCATATTGCTTGATTTTGCAGATTCTGAAAACGTGGTCCTAACCCTCAGGCAAACGTTACCGAAGAACCTTTTGTGGCGGTGATTACGACATAAACATGGTTGAAAGTGTTGATGGATGGTAGGTTGATTCTGGTGCAAACCGTCATGTCTGTTATGACAAAGACTGGTTTAAAAAATATACTCATTTTGAAGAGCCCAAAACCATCATACTTGGTGATTCTCACAAAACTCAAGTGCTTGGAACGGGAGATGTCGAATTGTGTTTTACTTCTGGAAGGGTATTAACTTTGAAAGATGTACTCTATACTTTTTCCATGAGAAAAAATTTGATGTATAGTTTTTTTCTTAATAAAGCTGGCTTTAAACAGATTATTGAATCTGATCAATATGTAATTGTGAAGAAGGATATTTTTGTGGGAATGGGGTATGCTTGTGATGGGATGTTTAAATTGAATGTTGAAATGAATAAAGTTTCTACTTCTGTTTAAATGCTTTCTTCTACTAATTTTTGGCATGCTCGTTTGTGTCATATTAATGATCGTTATGTTGGAATCATGAGTAGTTTAGGATTAATCCCAATGGTTAAAAAGAATTTTGAAAAGTGTGAGGCTTGTAGTAAAGCCAAAATCACTAAAAGACCTCATTTTCAAGTTGAAAGAAAAATTGATTTGTTAGAATTAGTTCATACTGATATTTGTGAACTTGGTGGAATTTTAACTCGTGGAGGTAATAGATA
>JAJOOR010033388.1:0-15259 GCA_036250505.1 Solanum acaule | reverse complement strand
CCTATCTATAGTTCGACATGATCTCCGGAGTCTGCTATATGCAGTGGTTTGGGCAAGCATAAGTTTGGGCATAGCTGCATTTGTGAGAGCCAATGGTCAAATGTTCTGTAACAGGCCTAGCCTGCACCAATCAAGGCGTTGATTTTGAGTTCAGAATGCTTGGTGGGAGCTATGTTTGCTAAAATTGCCAGATTTTTCATATGCTTTGTACAAAATTTGGTTATTATGTGTTCTTTTCATGTCTTTGATAATTTTCTTTTTGCTCATTCATTTAAAAGGTCCTAGTTACATGATTATTTGTATATTGAAATGGTTATGAGTTGATATTTCTAGAAATTGAATCTCGGCTTTGCCATGATTTGGTAACTGTTACTGTTACTCTCTAAGTTGTATGATCTCTTTGTTTGTCTTATGATCCATTCTCCTTGATGCATTATGTCGAAGTCCCAAAGAAGGGCAAAGGGTGGTGGTTTCAGCTAGTTCTGGAAATGTTATGTCATCCTACACAACATTTTTTTTTCTTTTTTTATGTCATGTGCGCCAGTTTGACCGCACTTGGACTATTCTATTAGGTATCTACTACCTCCCGCCATATAGGCATCAAGTAACTTTACCCACCAAAGCACATAGATAAGAAGAAATTACCTTAAGTTATTGTCTTTGTTGGGATCTGAATTCTGGTCTCTCATGATTTTTGTCCACTTCATTGACCATTAGACCACACTCATGTGTGCCAACATGATGTGTATTCAAGGAAATATTGTTTCTACTAAATGAGGTAAATAATTTGGTCAAATTAGATCCACTAGAATTTAAATCAGAACATTGTGGCATCCAGATGAAGTATTTTTAGGGTAAACACTTACTTGACCTGCTTCATCTATTCCTAATAATGCTTCAAATTTTATTTCTACTACTGAGATAAACAGCAGAAATATGAAAGTTGTAAAAAGATAGTTTTGTAGCCTTAAATACATTACTTGGGATGACTTGGAATGGCATAGGGAGGCCAATAGAGGTGAAACTGGATCTTATAACTAACAGTGATCCCAGACAGATCCACTGGAGAAGATGTCACGTAACCATGAACAAACAGAAAATCACCAGTTCCTCCGACAACAGGATGGTTAGATGGCTTTGTATTGTGTGTGCCTCCCACAACTGATATTGAGCCTTTGTAATGATTCATCATCAAAGTGATCTTAGCAATAGATATGCTCTGCAGTCCATTCAACGAGGATGTTATCGATGTTCCTTCAGCTGTCCCAACTATCTTTGAGTTTGAGTGGGCTTTTAGAGTTAAGGGATCTTGGAACACATATAAGGTGCCAAAAGGGGTCGTGGTTTGGCTTATGGACGGTCCTGCAACACCATTCACTATAAGATATGCTGTTTTATTTATGGTTTCGTGTTGAAAGAGAGTAAAATGGATAGATTTGAGTTCATGGTGGTGGTGGTGAGAAATTGAACTGGCATCACGAAACAAGAGGACAAAAAGAAGATAAGAAAGAAAAGAAGAGTAGCATACAGAGAGAGCCATTGTAGTCTAACAAGACAATATGGTTCTATTATAATACAGAGGTTACCACCTTTTCCTTTTTTTTATAATAGCAGTGTCTGTGCCAGTTTGTATGCACTTCAACTATTTCATTCGGTGCCTGCTACTTTTTATTAACACAATTATCAAGTAACTTTGTCCACCGAGGGTTAAACAAATAGGAAGAGATCACTTAACTTTTACTAGAAATTGAATATTGATCTGCCATTTTCACCTACTTCATGAACGAGGACCCACCATTGACTTCAAGTCTTACCACAGCCTTTGGGCATGGAATTAATGAGTCCTCCCATGGCTTTACTTGGAAGTTTCAAAGTATTTTCGTGAGTGGTAACTTTTAGGTAAAACGTTATTATCATGAAGAAAATGAAGTCAATAGAAGAGTTTTTCCACCATGCCCTAGTACGTGATGATTGGATTATTAGTCATTTATCTTGACAATTTTGGCACAGAAGGACCAAATTATTGTTCATTTTAATCCAAAAGAAATTTCTTGGTGTTGAATATTGTCTATATGACTTAAAGAAAGAAATGAAACAACGTCAAGGCTGAACCTGAGATTCTAATTACAGAGCTAACAGGTATAACCAAGGGCTATTTACTAACATTGGCCTATGAGGCTTAGCGATTTTTAAAAAAAAAATGTAATTAAAGGAACAACCAGAGCTTACTCTATAATTTTGAAAGAATGACTGATCATCCTTAATATCAGAGAGTCAATGATATTTCCTTTGAAGCATTGTGGACATTAGCAATGTTGAATAATTGCAACTACTGATCTGAGGAAAAACACGGTAAAATTCATGTAAACGACTCATAATAGCAATGAGTTTACAACTTCTTTTCCTTCTCCAAACGAGGATGCAGTCGCTGGAAGTTCCAACACTTCCCATACCAAGTGTCGTAAACCAAAATCAGGAAACTATACCTTTGGGGAATGCAGTTTGTAGTCTGCCAAAGAAGGAAATTGCTAATGTGAGACACACCTGAAGTTCGGATCAGAACATCAGGATCAGGTGCCAATCCCGTGTATGTAAACCTCTCTATATCTTCCAGCTTTATGACATGATCTAGCTGCATTTTTTCGTCAGTTATTTCTGCATTTTGAGATTGGTTCGCATTTAGTTCTTGGATTTCGTTCCATTTCTCTTGGCAGGATGCTTGAATGGCGTGCACGATCTCATCAGTAGAAGTGTAGGCCACACAGATAAGGAGACTGCTCTTGGTGTTTTTGGCAGTGACTTGCATCGCCTTCTCAGCTGCAACTCTAACCGGCTCGTCAAGAAGCTTCAGGTTCCCCATGAAATGAATTCTCACTCCATATTCGTTGATAAACGCATGTCTAAAAAGCAATTTCTTCAGCTCGTATTTACCCCCATCATTTTGCCTATCACCTTCCATATCCGGTTCTGAATCCATGGTGGCTTGTAGGATATGCTGCAGCTTGACTGCTGGGAAATTTCCGGTGTTCATCTGTATCAAAATGTATGTATTGTTCTCAAGAAACGAAAAGTGATATTAGTGGAAACAGCCTCTTCACCCCATAAAAGGTAGGGGGGTGAAGTTTGTGTCGATCCTACCCTCTCCGGACCCCACTATTGGAATTACAATGGGCATGTTGTTTGTTTCTTGGAAAACCCAGAAAAGCACCTTTCAATCTTCATCCAGAACACAACCCTAGTACAGTTCACACGCGTTATACAAAATAAGATAAGTTCTGTTTGGTGTGTTATTAGTTTCCTTTTGTATGTCCATGAAGATTGAAGAGCTTCCTTTCTATGTTCTCTCTCTCTTCCACTGTGAAAGCTGCTAGCTCGTTTTTCTCCTGTTGTCGTTGCATATCTTTCTTCAAAAACATTCATTCAGGCAACAAAATCAATATAAGAAACATCCTTAAGTCATCCAACTTGTGAACCAATATCAGAATAATATAAGATTCTAAATGAAGGATAATAAACAAACAGGATCTTCTTTTATTCGAAACGTCTAGTGATCTTCAACCAGTTATGCGCTTCAATATAATTACCGGGAGTAAGCGCTATAGCCTGCTTCCAATACTCAGCGGCATGATCGAACCAAGCCTCTGCAATTTCAGAATCTGCCTGTTGAATGGCCTGTTCTCCCCGGCCAGAATAGGTAGTTCATTCCTTTCCTTAGAACCGTATTTGAGAATGTCTTACCTCATACAGCTCAGCAGTCAAAGTTTCTTCTAGCACTGAATAAGAGATATTGAATGTTACAAGAGCGTTGTTGTTTGGTCCATCTAGTAATATTGACCGATTTCCTAGTCAGTGCCACATCAGACATTAACTATTCCCTTTAAAGATAAAAGATTAACATATACCAAGCAGCTTCTTACCCTGGTAAAAGAAAATAAAAGGAACACAAAAACCATAGTGAACATTCAACGACAAGCATACAAAAGAATGATTTCTTTTCTATATAAAGCACTATTAAGTTGCCTTCTCCCCAATTCACCTTGCAGCATAAGATACTGAGATAGATGTGTAGCCAAGAAAATAAGTTCATCCAGTATGCAATTAAGGCGAATATTGCTTCAGTCCACATCCTGGTAAACAGAATCAGCAAGTTTTTGTTGCACTGTTGTCTTTAACTCAGTTCTAAATTATAGAACAGTCTTCTTCTTCTTCTTTCTTCTTCTTCCACTAATAACCCATCAAGATAATTTTCTCTTCTTTTGACTTTGTGTTAGTTATTCTCTATCCTATATTCATTTATTTATAGCTTTGTGTTAGGTACCAAGAAGGTCCAAAATAGAGGCTAACGGACAATTTGGAGGCAAAAGTAGGAACTTGAAAGCTATTTCGAGTGGATGAGAGCAATAAAAAAGAGAGAAGGTCCACTGTCACCCAGCTCGCGGCGCGCTGGTGGTGAATCACCAGCGTGACATGCTGGACCTTCACTTCTCGGCACCACCTTCTTTTATTGGTCCACAAATAGTTCCCGTATCTCCATTTTGGCCCTTCACAGTAACTAACACTACATTAAACCACTAATTGGGCCAATTCCACAACACCAAACAAATCATTCAAATATGGGGGGGAAATCATAAATTAAATTACATGATTTCGACTCGATCTAGTATAATGGAAAATATTGTCCCAAGAACATGAAAACGCGCTGAATTTTTAATGGCTAAAGTGCTCTTTTTGGGGGGAATGTTTACAGTGATGCATAGGTCGGTGCATGTATACCGAACAGAGGAAAAGAAGAATTGGAAGAGAGGGAGTAATTATTTGATGAAATGAATAACTTTGAGGAGGTTAAACACACTCCATTATCACATTGTACAAATTTGATGTCTCTGCTCAGTTTGTGGGGAACTTTAATGGTGTATGGAAATGCATTGTTTGGATACGGAGGGGAAGCACGCGAGATACATATTGTACAAGAAGTAAATAGAGACATTCCTTAAAAAATAAAAAAAAGGGTCAAGTATTGTGAAGTCTCAATTTCAAATCAAAAAATTAATAATTGCAGAAGTAGATAACACCTTTAGCAGTCCAAGTCTCATGCCAAACCTCTACATTCAATCCTGTTAATTGTAAGCCAAAGAAACTCGAACACTATCGATATTACCTTTACAACAACAACGTATTTCGAATAAATCACTAATATTGGTATGTAGGGGCCGACAACTATATTATCGTCGCCATTGTCAGTGAGGCACATCTTACCCTCACCCCACTTGTGGGATTACACTGGGTATGTTGTTGTCATTGTCAATGCAAGCTGTAATATTCTGCCACCATCCATCAGCTAAAATGAAAACATATCCAGCAGCATCAATATTGGTCTCTAGTCCTCGAGCTCTTGGGCAGCACCCTCCTCCGATGAGGTTGATTTGGGAAAGAATTCTTCACCAGAATACAGCTCTTGAAATATCTGCACAAAATGCACAAGAACACCAAATCAGGATACTGTCTGAGTATCTACCCTTCTCCTACATCACTATAAGCCCTTGTGAAATGCATGTAAACAGGCCATGGCAAAGACAGAAGAAGAAGAAGAAAGAGGGCGAGAATAGGGGGAAAAGAAGACAGGGACCAACATAAAAGAGGTCCAATTAAGAAATGCATGTTTACCTTTTCTGTAGCACCCAGAAGATCATGGTAATATGGACTCCCATCTGGCATGGGGGTATGGATGATGTTATCTAGTACATCCTGAAACTGATGGACAAAAATTGGAAAAATCAGGACAACTATCACAAACTCAGGGACCATTTGATGGCATGTCGGATTAAATGAGATTATTAGTTCCTGGATAAATAATTAATTATTTGGGGATTGTAAGGTCATCACAACCTGATATGCCATGTTTACCGCTTGGTACAGTTGGCTTAATCATGATGTACCTTAACGGTAACCCAATCTTGCATTATACACTCTTGGATTAAATTACCAGTCCAAGGGCTTTTTATGATCTATAAGAAACTAAATTTATTAACTGCTCTACAATTTTTTATTTCCATCACACATTCATCTCAGTCCATCAATCTAACACTAATTATCCATAATTTTCAACCATGAAGTATATGCCGTACAAAATAAAAAATTGGTTAAAAAGTAGAAAACAAGATTGTGCATAGTTAGCAAAAATTATATATTTCAGGACATAGAAAGAAAAGCAACATGATATTTGAGGAACAGAAGAAGAATAATGAAGCGAAAACAAAAGAAATGGAAGGAGAAAGAAATACAAGACAAACGGAAGGAAAGAGATGGTGATCAGCTGAATGTCAGCTACATGGCTTTTTTCTCTCAGGGTTTGTTTGTTTTTTAGGGGTGGAGGGATCAGTCCGGCGGCAGGGTAAAGCAAATCTGCAGGAAAGAAGAGTCACCAGAGGTAGCAAGATGTGACTAGAAAGGCTCTATGTTGGAGGAAGATGGAGCGCAAGAAGGAAGGAGGAATAGAAATGAAGCAAACACTACCCCTAGCCATATTTATAAGTGAGATCAGAAGGGTAATTCTCACACATACCATGAGATCTAATCCTTGGATATAAATACGAAAGCCTTCCTCTGGGATAAAATAATGAGAAAATTGGCTGATAAAGTAATCAAACTGCTTCACTCTGACTTCCAATTTCACACAAAAGACGGGATTGATAAGCTTCAAAAATGATTCATTTCTGTGTCAAACTGTCAACCGACTAATGAACTATGCAAAGTACTAATATACATGTTAGACCGCACCGGGCTTGCCTAGTGCGGGTTACCTCTCCTATGTGGTTTGCAAGCTATTGCATAGGAGCAGGGGTTTTACCCTGTGCGCACCCAAAGGGTAGCGGCTGCGAGTTTCCCTTGTCATAAAAAAAAATAAAAAAATATATATATATATATACACACATGTTAGACATGTTATATGATAAGTTGACAGCCTATATCAAAATGTGCAGAAGATTCTGAACAAAGATTATTCAAAACCCTGAAGTAACAAAATTGACAGACTGCAAAGGCCCAAAAGTGAAATGCTCATGACAGCTGTTTCACCGCTTTTACACAAAAAAAAAAAAACACAACATGAAAACCTTAGCAAAATGAAACAAGAACTGGGGAATATCCTTATTAAAACAAAATGGAAGAGCAACAGTGTAGAGAAAACCAAAAAAAAACAGGGTATAAAAGGTTATAGCAGATACCTTAGCAAGTTCCTGAGTATACAAGACACTCCAAAGTAAAGCAGGCTTTGCATCCCCTGTTTCACTTTGGTCCTCTGCAAAATTATAATTCCCAGAACTTCCAGAAAAAGGAACGTGAAACAGAACATTAATGGCTGCATGTAATAGCTTCTTACCCTGAACATCATCCTCACATATAGCTGAAAGATAAGTCAAAAACCTGAAAGAGAAAACAACGGATCGATTGATATAGGGTAAGAAGATACCCAAGGAATTAACAAAAAAAAACTTGTAACTCCATTCCATTCAACTTAATAGTATCAATTACTACTATATTTAGATATATTCACAATCAAACTACTGAAACCACATTTTTGGAGATGCCTACATAATTTCAAAAGCTTAACAGGGAATATTTGTTATATAGGTAGCTGAACAAACTTGATAGATGTCTGAGGATGAAGATTGAGTCAGATACAGAACTTAAGCATAACAACTTGGTGTTTTTCAATGTAATTAACTTTTGAATAAAGGTAGTTAACTTGAGCAGTAACATTCTAAAAGTGGAAGGCAAAGGTAGTTAACATGAGCAGAACATTCTAAAAGTAAAAGGCGGACTAAAGAGCACATCCTAAAAAAGAAAATGAATTCTGAATTGTGATATGTTTATAGGGATGAGTCAGAAGATCATACAGCATTAGAAAAGTGGTGAGTAAAATAGACATTAAGCGGGTAAACTCACATTCCAGAGGGGCAAACAGCTACATTGCTACTCAACTGAAGCACATGGATTGCTGTGACCTGCTCAGAAAAGAGAGCTGGGGGGTGGGGGTGGGGGGGAGAGGGGAATTGATAAGGTAAGAAATTCAAATATTTATCACTTAAAAACAAAAGGTGGTTTAGGAATCTATCTTACATCTAGGAGGAAAAAATGCCAGACAATTGGCTACATCCAGTTTCAAAGAGTGCTTTGAGATGCATATACTCCTCGCCAGCTTCTCAGTTGTATTTCGCGAGCCAAAATCATGAGCATCAGGGGAGGAATGAGGGAGTGGTGATTGAACCACAAAAGATGGAGCTAATATCAGCTTATGGCTGAACAATTCTTGTTCAGAAGCCAAGCAAACACCCTTGTAACTCCCACTAGCCTGTGAAGTAATCAAAGCGACATGTCAACTCATGAACTTTACAAAAGTCCAGTTGCACCAAATGAGGGCAGTTAAAGGTTTATATGAACAAGAAAAGCATCACTTTGAACCTTGTCCATAAGGAGAGAATTAACAGGCATCCGAAGAACCTGGAAACAAGTTGAAGTAAAGATAGACAATTAGCCTCTGGGAAGATACTAATGATAAGAACAATTCAAAGAATTCCAGAAAATTAAACATCAATTAATGAGAATTGAAGAATGGACGCCATAAACAATGATTCATATGTTTAGCACAATAAGAACTTCTTTTTGCAAATTTCCAGATAAAACTAAACAATGAATGACGGAATCAAGATAAAGAGATCTTTTTTATTAAAGAAAAAAGACTAACAGAAGAGAAACCCAATCAAGGTGGGTATCTTCTAATTGACACGTAAAAAGCTGAGCAAATTCAGTTGTCAAAAAAATAAAGTTAAACTTATTTAGCAATTGTCAAAAGTAAAGAATAATCGAGTTTGTTTGAAAAGAGATTTTTTCAATACAAGAAATTAGCTCATCAACATTTCTAGCTGTAAGACAGTAAGGCAAATCATCACAAATGTATAGCTAGCATTCTGAGGAATAAAAAAACAAGGCCAGCAACTAGCTATAAAACTTTCAATAGACTTTGTGGCTAGAGCCAAG
The DNA here is from genome assembly GCA_036250505.1 of Solanum acaule. Taxonomy (NCBI): domain Eukaryota; kingdom Viridiplantae; phylum Streptophyta; class Magnoliopsida; order Solanales; family Solanaceae; genus Solanum; species Solanum acaule. Next base: position 6,223 of record JAJOOR010033388.1, on the reverse strand, counting down.
CTCCATAAGTTACATGCTGGGAGACCTGATACATCATCCAACTGCAAATTTAAGACATTTAGTAGCGGTCTTCAGAGCTATGTTATGCGCCTCTCTCACTTCCTTGTGATAGATTTTCACAAAACACAAACTCTTCTCAATTTTGAGGATGATGGCAGGGTGGTGAGAAAATTATACAACCAAAATGAAAAAGGACCACAAACATAACGCATATATGGAAAATCTTATATTCTCTACCATGAATTAACAACACGAGGAGAAAAGGGAAAAGAACCTCACTGGAACCAAAATGCAAACTAAGTGATGATACGGTGGAGTTATCCAAGCAAAAAGATGTTAAAAGACTTACATAAATGCATCCTTTGACTGCAGCACGACGACAAAAGGCCTGCGGAAGTTCCCCTTGACCATAGATGGGGTAAATCATAGCACCAGGTGCACTAGGAAACCTAAAGTTTGAGAACAATGGGAAAACAATATTCATGAGAAGGAAGCTTAAGATCATAAGATATCAAGGCTTATAAAGATAACTTTCCATCTCAGTGGACCAAATATTATGATTAATTACTCTCAAGATCGAATCTCATTCTCTTTTTCTGACAGTTCCAAAAAATGATTAACTAATCTCGAGGATTTGCCTGGTCAAAAAGACGAACCCAACTATACACAGAGCTCTCCAGGTTGGCTTTTGATCTCTCAGTCAACCATCTAACCACTACAAGATCAAGGTTTTGACTTAGCATAAATGCTCGGGGAAGAATTGACAGGCATGAAAACACAAATGATGGGCATTCCAAGGTTAGACCTGTTTAATCCACACATGCAAGCATAACCTAAGCATGCATCCTATTGAACTTATTTTTTGATATACCAGAGATGCAAATGGACAATAAAAACATATTAGCCTAATAATATTATTTTCAGGATTTCCATAATTAGGAGCATGAATCTCAGTTGTGGACACAGCGGAAGCTAAACAGCAAGTAAATGGAAGAGGTACTTTCATGATTAGTACACAACCATTTATGTACAAATGGACGAGGTACATTCAGGATTACTACACTAATGTTTTATGTATTGAAGAAAAAATGGAAGAGGTATTTTCATGATTTCTACATGACTGTTTTAAGTAAAAAAGGAAGGGTGAAAGTAACCTGCCAATGGATGAGTGATAAAGGGCCAATCGATCAATACCATATTTGGTCTTAAGAACACTTCTGCAAACATCTCCATTCTCTTGATCATACTCTGCCATAGCTATTGCATATAGAACAATCCTAGAAAACGTACAAAATAAGTCCACTAATAAGTCAGATGAATTAGCTCTACCTAACATATAGTTAAAAAAACTCCAAGTGATATACCAAATTCTGGACAGACAACCATAAACAGTTAATATTAAAAAAACGATTCCAATTCTGGATAACAACCGTAAACAGCACCACCTTCGTCAATTATCTTGATGTCGAAAGGGAAGAGGACAGGGTCTTATTACTTAAAAGTCAAAAAAAGGGGGAGTTTCCTGTCTTAGTTTCACTTCCTTGAACTTCAAATTCATAAACCATTCGCACTAGTTTAAAGCAATGATTTGTAGACCTTACAAACATTAAGGGAATACAAGTTCCATTAATAAAACAATCTAATCTATAGTTTTGTATGTCAGAGAATTCTAATAAGCTTATCACTTGCACCGCAATTTTATTTTATTTTTATCACTTACACCACAATTATAAGATCCATGTCTAGACCATGGGAAAGCCGTCCTACCAATTTTTCAACAATCAAAAATAAGATGCAGTAATGTGTCAGAACTCCATTGCAATAGCAGGAATCATACATTCACTACATTGATGTCATGGAAATCAGAAGTAACATATAAAAAAACACTAAATTACTTTGGTCTAAGATCAGAACAAATAATTATCCTCCCAGTTCAAATTGCTTATAGTATAGTATACTATATTACAGAAGTAAATACTCTACTTTTGGCATGCTTTCATTCAATAATTTTTTTACAAGGCTTCCTACTTTACTAGGCTGAGCTATCACAATCATACAGGAATCACGCAATCAACTAATGCTGCATCTTCCTACTGTCTATGGAATGGAACAAGCATACAACATAAGCAAATGACACCGAAAGCAAAAAGGAATAGCAGAAAACAGGAAACTGTGACTAACAGAGAGAGAAAGGCGATTCGATCTGTACGATTTTAGCTTTGCAGAGAGCCCCATTTTGCTTAAAAACTCCACAAACGGACTCTCTAAATCCTGCTCTGAGATGCTCTTACTTTCGCTACTCTCCCCACCATCAGCAGCTGCTGCAGCCTCAAGATGCCCTTGTACCAGCTTGAAGAATCTCATCAGCTGATTCTTCTCCGTAAAGCTTAGTTTCCGATCCTTGAATATTGCGCTGCGCGAGTCAGGTACACTCTCCAAATTGCCCTCTCCGTCACTGATAAAACTCCCATCTATGTTCTTGAACTCCATGTACTGATTCACCTCAGACTTCAAAATTAGATCAATCATAGCATCTGCACAGAGCAAAACCCTAGGCCCACTCAAATCAATGTTGAACTTTCGATATTGCTCCAAGGGTTCCGAGGAGTAAGAGGTGATTTCAACGGATGAGTAGAGCGGCTGGGTAGTGAGAGGGACCCGAGTAAATCCCGAATCCGTGTCGGATTGCGGAATTGGGAGATTGGAGGAGGATTGAGATGAATGAGATTCAATGTATGAAGTGAATTCCTGAAGTGGAAGCGAGGCATAGTGGCTACCGTATGAGGGGTTAGGATCAAGGTGAAGGACTGATTTCCCGGTGGCGGAGGCAGCGGCGGCGAGTATGGCCTCCGGCAGACCGGTGCCGACCACTATAACGTCGAAGTTGGATGGTTCAACAGGAGGATACGACGTAGTTTCTTCCATCAGCACGGCTTCGTCGCACGAGCAGGAAATCCAGCAATTTTTTTAGATTCAAGGCCTTTCATATCATAATATAGGTGGACTTGTTTTTCATTTTCTCGCCGTTTGGGATATTTAAGAAAAAAAATGAAAAATGAACTCAACTCAACTCAAGTGAATAGATCAAATATATAATAAATAAATATATCCTATAATCTGGTATCAAAATGTATATAAATAAATATTTAAATTTGTATAAAATTAATTAAGTAGATACATAAAATGTGCATTACCACATCAAATTTAAGTGTTTACTTGTATATACCCAAAATTAAAAGACACATATATTAGATGAGGTCAAGTTAAAGAGCATATATTATGCCTAAATCAAATGATTTAAAATTCAACGAAAAAGTCGGGCATTTTGTTTGATATTAATTGCAAGGGGAACACAATAGGGAGGGAGGGGGGGGGACACATCTGGTTTTGAATATATTCCTTGTTGATGAAGTTTTATTGTGAATTTTTAATTTTATGTTTCGTTTTTCTCATCAATTTTTTTTTCTGTCTATTAGGATTCTTCCTTACGTGTTTGTTAATCATAATCATACACAAAGATTAAACTAAGTTAACTTTACTGAGACTCTCACTGATACCTTCAAAATAGCAAATATTGCAATGTATAAACCATAGTTGTACTTCCAGAAAATGGGATAAGGATAGCGACAGAAGTAAAAAAAACTGGGCTAATCTGTTATAATTGAAACAAAGAGCTAAAAATGGTAATGGGTTGTTTGGTAGATAGTGCCGAATAGGATTTATTTGTAATGCTAATATTAATTATATAAAGATTATTTTTATGCATTGCATAATTTCTATAAAAAAAGATTTGCTTACAAAAATACCCAAAATATGTGAAAAGGCTTTAAAGGGCAATTGTATTTTTAACAGGTATTAAAAATCCTTTGATTGCTAATACCATGATTTATCATGTATTAGTTGTATATCATATAGGGTAATGCTAAATGGCCAGAAAATTTGGCCAGAATTTGGCTAGAAAATTAAAAAAGTCTATAGTATTTTTTTTATTTAAAGTTAAACTGATTTGTTTTCTATTTTTTAATTAAAATGTATTAAAGTTAAAAGGGTAAAAATGTTTAAAAAGGTAAAATAACATTCTTTTTTATTTTCTGGCCAAATTTCTGGCCAAAAGGATTTTTCCTATCATATAATACCAATTATTAGTTATACATAGGTTGAATACGTGTACTAAACTAGAAAGATAATGCGAACAATGCATCATACCGAATAACCCCCTAAAGGGATAAAGTGTAACTAAACCAACTTCAATTAACTTAACAAACTCCTAAGACCTAACGGCTTAGTACCACCTCCTGAAGCTCAGCGTACACCCTCCTTTAGACTATTATATTAAATTAGTATTAGTTAGCGATCCCGACTTAGTGAGTCCTGGGGCCTGCCCCATGGGCGCAAACATGGTTTCAATTGGGAAATCTGGAAGGTAGGATGAAGTGTGACATATATAGGGCGATATGGATAATTTCGTAGGATCATGCTTGATATTTTACTGGTTTCTTTCATCTAGTTTTGATTTTATTCGTTGTTGGTGTTTTCTTTATGTTCTACTATTCCTACTCGATGTTGTTTTGTTGTCTGTTTCGTATTCTTCATCATGTGTTTTGACTTTTCTTTTATCCAGTGATGTAAGGCATTTAACTTCAGTTTATGATATTCTGTGTGGTATGTTTTATTGATGTGGCTGTTAACACTAGATTATGATTTTTCACGTTATAAATTAATTATCAAGCTTTTATAATTTCAATAAATAATTAACGTTTAAAAATTCAAAAATATTATCATTCTGTTAAAAGTAATTTTGTCATTTTCAAATAATGTATATATTTATAATATATTAATATAATTTATACTTTTTTATAAATATTCAAAAATTACCTCAAAAGATTTTATTTTTAACTAAATATTTCGTTAATTAGTTTAATATAATTAATAGATTATCTTTTTTATGGTTGATTGGCTTATAATTAAGTTAATTATTTATTTTTTCTAAGATTAAGAAACTTGTTAATTAATAAATAAATATTAATTTGTTTTATTTAAATTTTACCCGATTCACCAATTAACTTAATGTGGCTACGTTTTAAACTCCAAATAGCTATAACTAAAATCTATTTGGCCAAATCTTAGATACAATTCTAACCACACACCCAATTTTCAGCCACTTTTTTCAGCCCAACACCAATTTCAGCTCAACCCAATTTTCTCATTCACAAACAAAATACATAATACATACATTACATACCATACGCATGAACCGATCTCAACACCTATGTAATACGCCTCTTCTTCCTCAGCTAATCAACCAGCGACCTAGCGGAATCAATCCGTTTTCCCCTATTTGAACCCTAATTCCCCTCCTATAAAACCCCCCTCCAGTCACTCTCCGGTTATTTGTCGTTTCTCAGTATGTGTTTGTTTCCTTTTTCATAACTAGCATTTTCGTCATTACCATGTAAATAGTATTGTTATTTAGTTAGTATCTCAGTTATGCTTGTTAAAAGTTAAGATTATTTAGATGTATTATAATTATGATTGTAACTTGCTACTGTTCATGTTTTGTCGGCCTTCATAGCTTTATCATGATTAGTTTTGAATTGCTCTACTAGTACTCGTCTTAGTATGGTTCCTGTTTGTTATGAATCTGCAGTGTTCATCAGTGCTCGATATCATCTTATCCATTCTTTTATGCTTAAATTAGATGTCTGAATCAGTCCGCTAAGTTGTTTGTGTCTTCAGAATCCATGTTAAAGTTCTTTATTTAAATCTGGGTTTTTAAAAAAAACAAAAAAAAACAGGCTTAATAGACTGACTAATCTATTTTTTATTTTTTTTTGAGAAGGTAACGATTTGTATTATAAACCAGTATTTATGTAGTACTGAAAGCCCCTTTACAAAGACGTGGTATGAAAATCTAGGAACAAAAACAGCAAGCCTAGCATGATTCTAATACTTCTAGGATTGCTTCTGCATCTACAGGGGAACTCTTTGTACACCAAAAACATAGTAACAGAATACAATCTGTTTTGATCATTTGTAGGGATCTGCTTCTATCCTCAAAGCTTCTAGCATTCCTTTCTCTCCAAATGGTCCAGCAGATGCATGCTGGAATTGTCCTCCAATAACTTCTGTTCTTTGCCTCAATTCCTGCTTCCTCCCAACTTGAGAGAGTGTCAACAATCTTGCTAGGCATTGTCCATTGAATGCCTCTGAGATTGATGAAAAT
>JAJOOR010033387.1:0-15856 GCA_036250505.1 Solanum acaule | reverse complement strand
ATTCTCATGGCGATCGATGAATCGACATCAACTGCTGCTACCAATGTTACAGCAGGTGGACCCAGCTTGATTGATTCGAACAATCCGTTGTACTTGCATCCTTCAGATAACCCTGGCGCAGCACTCGTTCCAATTCCTTTTGACGGAGGAGGTTATGGATCATGGCGACGGAGTGTACTCCGAGCACTCTCGGCGAAGAACAAATTAGGTTTTGTCAATGGCGAATGTAAGAAACCTGAAATCAATTCCATCCAATTCCGGCACTGGGAACGTTGCGATGACATGGTTACATCGTGGATTCTCAATTCTCTGTCCAAGGAAATTTCGGACAGTGTGGAATATGTCAACAATTCGATGGAGCTTTGGAAGGAGCTTGAAGATCGATATGATCAGACGAATGGGGCAAAACTGTATTAGATCCAGAAGGAAATCAACGATCTGACTCAAGGAACTCTTGACATCACTGCATACTATACCAAGATGAAGAAATTGTGGGAAGAACTCAACAATCTCTGCACTAAGAATCATTGTACTTGTGTGTGTTCATGTGGAGCAAAGGAAAATGTGTATAAAGCTGAGTAGGATCGTCGTTTAATACAGTTCCTCATGGGATTAAATGAGGTATACACTGCTGTAAGAGGGAGTATTCTTATGTTGAATCCCTTACATTCCATGGCTCAAGCTTTCTCAATTCCGATTCAAGAGGAAAAGCAACAAGAGTTCAAACCACATAATGTGATGAATATGGACTCTGCTTCACTTAATGTTAGTTCTTCAGGGTCTAGAAATTTTAATCATGGATCCACCAGTAATACAGGACGCTCATCTGCAGGAAATTATGTGGATAAATCTTAATTGTTTTGCGATTACTGCAAAAGAACAAGACACACAGTAAAGAACTGTTATAAGCTTCATGGATACCCCCAAAACAATCAGAACAATCAGACTGAACATAACAAGCAGAATCCACCAGCTCAGCATACTAAAAGTCCACATTTCAATAGAAACACACAGGTATACAACCTAATCCCAACTACAATTACAAACGAGTTGTAGGGAATGTTCATGGTACACCAGTTGATTCGCTGATCAATGAAGGGGACAATCAAATGAAAAAGGATATAGATGACAATGTAAGTTTGTCAAGGGAGCAATACCACAATGTTATGACAATGCTGCATCACTTCCAAGTGAACAATGTTGGAGCAGTTGCAGATAGTCATGATATGGGTAATGGTTCTGTGAACTTTGCAGGTAACGTAGTTTGTACTTCCTCTATTGATCTTGGTAAATTTTCATGCAAACAGTTTGAATCAAAATCTGACTTGTGGATCCTAGATTCGGGGGCATCGAACCATATGACTTTTCACAAATCCTTCTTGACAAACATTAGACCTTTACCATATCCTATTTTGATAAGCCTACCAAATGGATATAAAGTAAAAGTGACTGAGCTAGGAGATGTAACACTTACACCTAAGATCACATTGTATAAAGTATTGTATGTGCCTTTTTTCAAATTCAATCTCATCTCCATACATTCTCTTACTATTCCTTTAAAAGGCACTGTAACATTCACTGACACTACTTGTCTATTGTAGGCCCCTTCAATGAAGAGGCCTTAGGAGATTGGTAAGTGCAGGGATGGTTTATATTTCTTGTGCTCAAGATGCTTGATGGATAACAGTGCTGGGAGAGCTGCTAGTACTTCTTGTTTTTCCATTTCCAATTCTGCAATAAAGAATTCTACATACTCTTCTCATTCATGTCTTTTACATTCACCTGTAATTGGCTCCAATTCACATAATAATAATGAGCACACTGTCTTGAATTCAGTTTTGTTCCCTAGAGATAATGAAGATTTGTTGTGGCACAACAGGCTTGGTCATGTACCTTTCGCAAAGATGAAAGCCATAGATTCAATACCTGCAAATTTTAAAAACAAACAACTATTTGTCTGTCCAATTTGTCCTATGTCTAGGCAGACCAGATTACCCTTTCCCAAGAGCACTACTCATTCCACTAAATTGTTTGAACTTCTGCATGTGGATCTCTGGGGACCCTACAATACTACCACACATGATAATCACAAGTATTTTATTAGCATGGTGGATGACTATAGCAGATCCACATAGACACATCTTTTGAGTTGCAAGAGTAATGCTCTTCAAGTGATCAAAGCTTTTCTTTCCTTGGTTGAAAACCAATTTAACACATCCCTAAAGTCCATTAGGTCAGACAATGGCTTAGAGTTCATAAACAATGAAGCCACTCTCTATTTCCAATCCAAAGGCATAATTCACCAAAGGTCCTGTCCATACACACCACAGCAAAATGATGTAGTTGAAAGAAAACACAAATATCTGTTAGAGACAGCCAGAGCCTTGATGTTTCAGTCTCACTTACCCCAGAAATATTGGGGAGAGTGCATCCTAACAGCCACTCATATCATAAACAGGTTACCTTCTAGCTCCTTACATGGGAAATGTCCTTTTGAAGTTTTATACCAAAGAAAACCTCAATATTCAGCATTAAAAAGCTTTGGATGTCTTTGTTATCCCACAATACCAAAGGTTCATAGAGACAAATTTGAGCCTAAAACTACACCCCACATCTTTGTAGGGTATCCTTTTGGAACAAAAGGTTACAAAGTACTGACCCTAGCCACCAGAAAAATTCATGTCTCTAGAGATGTGGTGTTTCATGAAACTGTTTTTCCCTTTGCATCTGCACCCAAAGGTGCATCCTTTGATTCTGTCTCCAAATCTTTACATTGCATTCCTTCTAGTTCTCTTATCCCCTTAAATCCTCATCTTGACTGTGAGGACACATATGTACCTGTACCTTATTCAAATGATCATGAAAGTGTAAGTGTTATGGATACTAGATCATCACTTGATATTGCTTTATAACCTGATGTCAATGATCCTATAGTTCACACTGTTGAGGACCCTGGTTTTACAAGAAAATCAAGTAGAACTCATAAAGCACCTGCATATCTAAATGACTGCCTCACTAATGTACCTAAACAACACACCTATTCCCTATCCTTACATGCCTTATTTTCCAACAACCACCATATCAACCCTGATGCTCTTTCTCCTGATAGTCAGTTTTTGTTACAAAATGTATGTCATGATTGTGAACCACTGACTTATGAGGAAGCAACTATTAATCCTGCTTAGCAAGCAGCCATGACTCAAGAATTTGAGGCATTACATGCAAATCAGACTTGGGACTTATTGCCACTCCCTATGGGTAAGAGAGCCATATGCTGCAAATGGGTATATAAGGTGAAGCATAAGGTAGATGGAAGCATTGAGAGATTCAAAGCAAGGTTAGTTGTCAAGGGTTATACTCAACAAGCAGGGATTGATTATGTGGAAACCTTCTCACCCGTTATGAAGATGAAAACAGTAAGATCCTTAATTGCCACTGCTGTGAAAAGAGGTTGGAATATTTCTCAACTCGATGTCAACAATGCCTTTCTCCATGGAGATTTGCATGAGGAAGTCTACATGGAGGCACCCCCTAGTTTAATGGTTGATGCACCAGGTCTGGTTTGCAGGCTGAATAAATCACTCTACGGCCTTAAACAAGCCAGCAGACAGTGGTATGAAAAACTGACTGCTGCCTTATATTCTAGAGGCTACACTCATTCTGTTAATGATTACTCCCTATTTTACAAGAAGTCCAACAACTCAACTGTATTTGTCGCTGTATATGTGGATGATGTTATCCTCACAGGCACTGATTCTGCAGAAATAGATTCACTCAAGAGGTTCTTACATAACCAATTTAAAATCAAAGATTTGGGAAGGTTGCATTACTTCTTAGGCCTTGAGGTTTTATACAAAAAGGATGGGGTTCTAATTTCACAGAGAAAGTTTGCTCTAGACCTTTTGAAAGAGTTTGATTGCTTGCATTGTCCTAGTTCTTCTTCCCCCCTTGATCCAACTGTGAAGTTAAAGGCCAAGGAGGGGACTGTCCTATCAAATCCTACCTTTTATAGAAAATTGGTGGGGAAGCTAAATTTTCTCACTAACACAAGGTTGGATATACCCTATGCAATGCAACATCTAAGCCAGTTTCTACAAGATCCCAGAGAACCTCACTTACATGCAACTTTTCATCTACTAAGGTAAATCAAGAGGGATCCCACACTTGGGATTTTTATGTCCAACAGTCATGACTGCATAGTAAGAGCTTACTGTGACTCTGACTGGCAGCATGCCCAGACTCTAGGAGATCAGTCTCAAGGTACATTATGCTGCTGGGAAACACTCCAATTAGCTGGAAATCCAAGAAACAAGAAACTGTGTCATTATCCTCAACTGAAGCAGAGTACAAGTCTTTGAGGAAGGTTGTTGGTGAACTAGTGTGGTTGAACAGACTCTTTGAGGAACTTGTAGTGCCGACCTCAACACCTTATGCAGTATTCTGTGACAGTCAGTCAGCTCTTCACATTTCCAGGAACCCTGTGTTCCACGAAAGAACTAAACACATAGAAGTGGACTGTCACTTTGTAAGGAACAAGCTCCATGATGGCCTCATGACCCTGCATCATGTCACTACTTCAGACCAACTCGCAGATGTCTTGACCAAAACATTGACAGGAATTAAACACTCAGCTATTCTTAACAAGTTGGATGTAAGAAGTACACTTCCAACTTGAGGGGGGGTGTTAAGATCTTAGCTACTGCCTAATTATATGCTGAGTCAGCATGTTAGTTGTTAATTTTGTTAGTTTGTTACATAACTAACTAGTTGAGTAGGTTAGTTAGTTTAGCCACATCATTGTGTATAAATACATACTGATGTCTTCAATAATAAAACAGTTTTCATTTTCTCTAAGTTGATCCACATTATGAAAATGCTCCTATGGAGCTTGTATCAATGGTGGAGTCCTGAATTTGACAGTTTTTGTATTATTAATATCTTATTTAATATATTAAAGTAGGTAGAGTTTTTTCAAACTTCTCTTGACTCAATATTTTTCTTTTATTGACATGGCTTTGCAAATTTGCTGTGTGATTTATGCATTTGTCACTCTCTCATAGTCATATTATCAAGGTTAAGTTAAAGTAATAATAACAATAAAACAATGACCTTACCTTTTATTCTCTTAATCACAATCTCTAAGACTTTTATGAGTTTGGAGTATGACTTAATCTGGGCTCGCGTTAGGAAGTCTCATATTAAGAGTAAATCGCCCTCTAGTAATGGTGATTCTGTACTCAGAAGCATTTGAACCCGACATCTCTGGTTAAAAATTCTTCTGATCATAGTGTCATAAAAATCTTTCTATAATGTGAGAGATGGAAGTCATCATTACAAGTTCTTTTTTGACTTGTTAATATGACTTTCAAATTAAATGAACCTTTTCAATTTTGAACCTTTTAACTCAATGAACCTTCTAACTCAAAGTACCTTTTCAATTTTGAACCTTCTAACTCAATGAACCTTTTCAATTTTGAACCTTCTAACTCAATGAACCTTTTAAACCTCGTACCCTTTCTTCTCAATTTATCAATATGTTTTTCCAACTATGTCATGTCACCAACTTAGCATATGGTTTTCAAATGTGAAACTTTCAAATATATGAACCTTTTAAAATTGAGAGAAGTATTAAAAATACCCCTAAACTCGACACCAATTATTGGTTTCATTTTTGAACTATTGACAGCCTTATAATTAAACATTCCTTTACTTGACTAACTAAACTTAAATACACCTCTGATCTTACAACATGAGTGAAATACAGCCTAAATTCTCTATCAAGTTTAGATGTTTTCAACACTTCTCTTGACTTTTTATTAAGAATCATATGCTCCTACAAGAGTTTGAAACCACTTGCTATGTCATATGTCTCTTCAAAAGCTCTGTTTTATTATGTCCTATGTAAAATTCTTTTTACTTTCATTTTCAGAAGTTTAGGCCGATAAAATGGTCCAGGAGCTTCCTCTCTCCCAACATACAAGCCGATATATGTATTTAAGGTCGAATTTAGAGTTTTAAAACATCATTAAGAAGGTAAATTTAGTAAAATACACTTAGAATTAAAGTTCTCTTAAAGAGTATGTTAGGTCAACATGGGTCAAGTAATATGAAATGGAGAGAGTACTTGTTAATTTAAAAAATCAAGAGAAAGTCAATTTTTTCCAATTTTACCTATAACATTAACTATTCTAGAATTAAGAGACCTGCAAATAAATAAGGACTGAAGAATTAATAAGGGATATATTAGTCAAATTACACTAGTCATGATCCAAAACCTGGAAATCATAATGACATCGTAACACCTCAAAAATTTTTAAGTTAAGAATCAAACCATTCTTCATTTGTGAATAGGATCGTATCTAGTTATTCTTAATTGTTCTTAGGTTTTAAGGTCAATTCTTTAGTGTGAGAATGATTTTGGATATGAATTAAGGTCACTAGAATTCCCTAGCACAAAGTTGAGTTGAAAGTTTTCTTACCAATTGAGTTTCAATAAGAGATTTTACTTGGTTCAACTTCAAACGACTATATCTCTCAGACTATAATGAATTAGGTGACCTGTCACGACCCGAGCCTACAACCCGGATGTGACACGGCGTACAAGACTCCGGAGAGCCTCATACAAGCCTCATAACATGCATAACATAAGACAATAGAATATGGTGCAGAAATTTAAAAACTTTTTCTTTTACAATCGAAGTCTTTTATAAACATGAGCGAAAGTCTATACTTTGTCTCAGACTATCTAGAACCATAAGACTAAAACTTTGGGACGCAGCCCATACAAAAACTCTAAACATAATAATGAAATGTAAAAGAGATGATGGTCAACCCTCGGATACTATGAGGACTCACCATAAATTATCTTCTTGATCTAGTATGAACCTATCTACGAGGATGGAAGCCGATATCATAAACCCTACACTTTGTAGAAAAATGTAGAAGAAATATGGGTTAGCACAAAGATGCACTAAGTATGATAGTCATGCAAAAATCATGCTAAAAAGGATATTTTAGTTGAAAACCATGCATTTGACAAGTTTGAGAATCATCATGAACTTTAGTATAAAAGCATATGTCACAAGCATATTCAACATGTAAATCATTATAACATAATAGAACCATCAGCTTAGGTAACCCTAAGTTATACTTGTGCAATGTAGGAATGACATCCCATAATACCATTCATACTAAGTACCACTTTGAGGCCGCCATAAACATACTTACCATTCTTCATCCTCATCTTTAGTTAATACTCTTAAACAAGAAACATTCTTATTTAATAAGCCATGACAAGGAAAGAAACTCATAGCAACAATCCAAGTTAAGCATTCAACATCACATTTAGCCTTTAAGTCAACATTCTCATTAGCATCATTATAAGCACATTCATTTCATTAGACATTATGACATTCGAGAAACACATCATAGCCACTCTCAAAGCCTACTCGTGGGGACATAGTTATGGGATAAGGAAGGTGTTCATAGAAACCCAGTCTAACATGGGGAGAGCTTTCACCTTACAATATCCATTCGGTGCTAAGCTTTAAATTCCCATAGAGTAGTTCATTCTCTTTTAACATTATTATACTTGAGAGGGATACCATATGGTCTACCAACCCAAGGTACATTATTACACACATGAAAGGGCTACCTTTCGGTCTACCGATTCAAGGTACATTATTACATACATGAAAGGGCTACCATTCGGTCTACCGATTCAAGGTACATTATTAGGATAGCTCATTGAATCCCCAAGAAAGGGCTACCATTTGGTCTATCGATTCAAGGATCATTAAGTCAAGATAATTTTAGTTACACAAGAAGGGGATGCCCTAAGCCTACCAATTCAAGGTATATCAATCAAGATCACTTTCAATTACACAAGAAGAGGATGCCCTACCAATTCAAGGTGTATCATTACATTGAAGACACCTTTCATAACATGTCATCATCATTCACAAGTGTATAATTAAGAATAACCTTTCAACAGTATCACAATTGCATTATAGTCATGATCACATTACTTTCATTGAATTCACAAAGCATGTGCACAAGCGTCATGATTATACAACAATCTTCACATTACCCTTCAAGGACCATAAATCATAATTCACCAACACACGTAGAATTACTACAATTAGGCATGGATAATGACATAATTCAAGTAATTAAACTACTACAAGAAAAATTGCATAGTATTCATCTTACTACAATTCACCCACATCACATAGTCATAAATTAAGGTTATGGGGAATTCATGGATTCATGGGAGATTTTATCTTAAAATCACCATAAAACAACAATTCAATCTTAATATATGATAATTAAACCATTGAAAACGTTTTTAGGAAGAATCCATGAGTTGGAGTGAAAACCCTAGGTTTTGGAAAATTTCCAACTTTGAAATTGAAAGTTTGAGGGCTCCATGGAAGAAAGCTTTCCATGAATGAAGACTACCATACCGATGAAGAAATCCAACCAAATTCGTGTGAGAAATCCCCCTCCTTCAAGCCCTAACTTGATCTTCCTCTTCTTCTTCAATGAAGTTTTTAGAGAGAAGATTTTTGGAAAGGGTTAAGTTGATTATGATTTGGGTAGTTGAGATTTATGAAATATATGAGGTGGTTAAAGGCTTAAAAGTACTTATATAAGTCTAAATAATCAATATAAAATGACCTCACTTCAAACTAACCTCAAAAGGAATTTCCTAATTTGCCCTTCCTTTGACCGAGACTGGGCAACTTTTGCAGGTGGGAGCTACGACCTAGGACTCACGAACCGTGAGTGGACCTATTGGCCTTCCTGCAGGTTCGTAGGTCCATGGTCTACAGCTCTTAATGTTGCACCTTGACCCACGACCAAGCCCTACGGGGCGTGGATGGACCTACGCCCAGTAGGTCCCACCCGTAGGTCACTAAATTGGCAGTTTTGGGGCAGCTTTGGGGT
Source organism: Solanum acaule (assembly GCA_036250505.1). Classification (NCBI taxonomy): domain Eukaryota; kingdom Viridiplantae; phylum Streptophyta; class Magnoliopsida; order Solanales; family Solanaceae; genus Solanum; species Solanum acaule. Next base: position 6,907 of record JAJOOR010033387.1, on the reverse strand, counting down.
TAGGCTTTAGGGACCCTTGGTTGGTCCTTGGGGGGTCGTACCTTAACGTTTAACCCCTAAACCCCTCAACCTAAGTTTGGGAAACCATTTTACAACATTAAACCATACATCCAACTTAAAAACTCTCACTTAAGGCTCTAGTTTCACCTACTAGTTTTTCGGGTGTTGCATGACCCATGACCTATAAAATTAAAGATCTTTGAGTCCTATTTCCAACTTCACCATGTTTGCCTCATTTCGACTTTGAAGTAAAAAGTTATGCCCATTTTAGTGAAGCCCTGTCGGGGCAGGTGAAGTTTCACGGCCGGCTATACGGCCCATGAAGTGTTTCACAGACCGTGGAGCCTTAAATGGTCTGTGAAACCTCCCTTTTAAGGCACCTCATCAGTTTTTAAGCTGGGGTCATTTTGGTCTTTTCTCTATGTCGTTTTAGACCCTATTCTAAGTTATTTTTGAGTATTTTAACTGAGTATATCATTCAACTAACTAGTTTTCATCAATCAAAATATTCAAATATTTAGAAATTCTCTTAAAGCACACCTAAGGTTCCCCTTCTCCAACAAGAACTCTAACACCTTCATGTAAAAAATCCAAGATAGAAAGAGAATCCTTCCACCCAAGGTTTTCTATGTTCTCGCACTCTAAGAACTTCATAAAAGAGTTTCTTTTATCAAGAGCAAGCACCAAGGATCCAAGATCAAAGGTTTCCTCCATAAAGCCAATGTTCCTCCTCAAGCTCAAGATAAATCAAGTCTCCACCAAAGTTTCCATTCTAAAATCTTCATAATCAGGTATGTAGGCTATTTATAGTGTTAGACTGGTTCGTCCTCATGCCCTACATCTCAATTCAGTCAGTAGCAAGTTGAATCTAGGGTTCTTCCCTCACTTCTATGACATTTCTATATTATGAGATTGCGATACTTTATGCATTGAAATTCTTGAATTATTGTTCATGCGTGTAGTTCTACATGAACCCTATATATATATACTAAAAATGTTTTGAGTCAGTAATTTTCCTTACATTGATTTTGGAAATTAAAGTGAGTTTAAGAAAAAAGTTTAAAAACATTATTTTGAAAAAGAGTTTAAGGGAACTTAAAAGGGTTCCAAATGTATCATTTTTATATTGAAAAAAGAGCACTATTTTCAGAAAAGTATAAGAGTTTTCAGTTTTTATATATCGATCTTGGACTTGAAAGATAATTCCATAAGTATACGTTTTAAATGCAAGTTTTAAACAGAATCAAATGATTTCATATGTACTATCTGACAGTTGAGAAAAAGAAAGAGTATGATTGATGTTTTTGAAAAGTACTTCAGTAATGTAATAGTCCCTTTCTTTGTAAAGGGTGATTGCGCATAGTGAATACTAAAGTAATATAATAGTCCCTTTCTTTGTAAAGGATGATTGAGCAAATTGAAAGTAAAGTAATATAATAGTCCCTTTCTTTGTAAAGGGTGATTGAGCAAAGTAAAAAGCAAAGTAAAGTAATATTTTCTTTCTTTGTAAAGGGTGATTGAGCATAAAGGATATTGATTTTTTTGGGAGTAGTATCGAGCACAGAATTGGGTAAGAGTATATTTTTAACTCAAATCCCATAAAACTACGTAGCCAGCGTAGGATAGGATCGCACCAATTTATTGTGTGACTCCTCACTGCCTCTGAGAAGGCCTATTAGATGGATCCATAGTTACAGTAGCATCATATACCCCGGTAAGGTATAAGATGGCCCTTGCAACGTGGATGAAATGTTGTATCATTGCTAGGCTCATAGTAATGGTTTTCAGTTAGAGAAACTCCCACAAAGTAAAGTACATTATTTTCATATTGCTTTTATTGCATATCTTATTGTAAAGCTTAAATGGTTTTCACTTCATGTTCATGTATTGATTCTGTTGTGTTGCTTTCAGTCATTCAGTTAAGTTATTTGTGTATTCAGTCATATTACATACTCGTACATTCAATGTACTAACGTCATTCGACATACATCTTATTATGATAAAGATACAGGTGTTCAGGATCATCAATAGGCATTTAGTTGAGATCACTTTGCACTTCAGATAGCTTGTGTGGGCCTCCTTGCATTCCGGGGGACTTCACATTTATTTTCTAGTCAGTTGTCTTTAGATGTCATGGGTCTTGTTCCGACATCTATCTTGAGTAATAGAGGCTTCAGGGATAGATAAAGTTGATGATTCTTCAGTATTTACCTTTCCTTAAGATGTTTTGCAAGCTATTATACTTACGTTATTGAGTATTTTATAGGTAGTTTGAGTTGAGTATTTTTTTTTACTTTGAGTTTAAATGTTCAAAAATTATGTTTTTAAGTCTTTTATGGCTTGAGTGTCTTCCGCTAAGCAGTCAGCCAGGACAATGGTTCGCTTGGGGACCAACAATGGTTCATGAGTGCCGGCCACGTCCAGGTTGTAGGCTCGGGGCATGACAGACACATATCCGAGTCTCACCGGCAGATAAGCCAACCTTTCATCATACGCTTAGTGAATTGGGTCATTGGTTATATAAACAACACCAACAACATATATAACTAGTGAAATTCTACAAATGAGGTGTGAGGAGGGTAGAATGTACACAAATCTTACCATTACCTCATGGAAGTAGAGAAACTATTTCCGAAAAACCATCGACTCAAGTGTAGCACATCCAGGTACAAAAAAGAAGGAGACAATGAAGAAAATATAGCATGTAAAAATACAGTGCAAAATCTACCATAAGAGAGCAAAAACAACAACAAAATAGTATGATAATCGAAACACAATAAACAACATACTAGGATAGATTATTGAAAACAATAATAAACATAAAAAAATAAATAAGAGCTACAATAATAAATTAGTACAATGACAAACACCAACCACCCTAAGTAAGTCAACATTATATTGCCTACGAAGTTTCTATCCTAATATGTGTCCTCAACACCTTCCTATCTAAGATTATATCCTCGGTAATATGAAGTTGTGTCATATACTATCTTATCACATCTTTTCAATACTTATTCGGCCTACCTCTGCCTCTTCTCGTACCCTCTATAACCAACCTCTCACACATCCTCACTAATACATCTACACATCTTCTTTTCACAGACCATTTACATCACTTCCCTCAATATTTATCCTCAACTTCCTATTGCATTATGTCATTTGTCTCATGTTTGAAAAAATTTGGACGAGTGAAACTTCTTGAACAACTCTCATATCACATGAGCATGACCTTTTTACATCATACACATTATATTACGAAATTATATTCCCTCTATTTTATTTTATGTCATATCCTTTCTTTTTTTAGTCTATCCTAAAAACAATGACATCTTACTATAATTAGAAACAATTTAATTTTAAGGCTTAAGTCATCTGCAACCCCTTAAAATTGTCCGCATATTTGACTTAAACACCTCAACTATGACTATTACCTATTGGACACCTAAATTATTCAAAAAGTATACCTATTAAACACAAAATGTTGATGTGGCAAAATAAGTGTTTTCACTTCCGCTGAGCGTGAGAAAAAATCTTAAATAATGTTTTATTTATATTTTTTCAAAAAAAAAACTTAATACTTTTTCTTCTTTGACTGCCACTTGGCATTTAAATAATTTAATTTTAATTTTAGAAAAAAAAGTAATACTAATTCTTAAAACAAAACCAAAAAAAAAACCCCACCCCACCCCCTTTTAAGTCGTCTTCTTCACGAAGACTAGTGCACTCTATTTTTTTTTTTTGCTTTTCTTTTTCTATATTCTATTTCTTTTCAATATTTATTAAAAGATAAAAATTGAATCAACTAATTGAATTTGGAGGAAAACAGAAGAAAGAACATCAGGCGGAAAAAAGTTAGTCGATCGACGTCCATCTCGGTCACCTTCGAACTAATATTACCATTCAAATTAAAATGTAAACCCACTAAATTTATCAAAAATAATATCAGATTGATTCGATAAAATCAATTTAGGTCCTCTCAATTTCTCTTTGCTATCGATTTCAAGACAATTGATAGACTCTCTTTCTTCATCACTCTTGAATCAGTCACTTGGAATATCTCTCTCACATATTAGGAATAAAAATAATTATATAAGCAATTAACAAAGAATTTGAATTTTGTATTTGAGAACGAAAATCTTGCTAGGAAGAAGATGAAGAAGAATTCTTTATTTGAAATAATTTTCATTCTTTTTAACATAAAATTCTTTTTTTTTCTATAATTGTTGGCCCCAACGCCACATGTTATCTTTTAATTTGTCATTTTGCCACATCACAACAAGTGTATTACACACACTTTTTTTTTTTTCTTTCTTATTAACGAAAAATGTCTAATAGGAACAAGTTTTGAATAGATAAAAGTGTTCAATAGGTACTAGCCCTAGTTGAGGAGTCTAAGTAAATTATGCGGACAATTTTAAGGGGGCCGCAAATGACTTAAGCCTAACCTTAAACTTCCTTTTTACCCTTAATGAAATGATTAACAACCACACAAATATCTAAGGATTGTTTTATACCAGAAATTTCAAATTTCTTTTTTTCTTAAGCACGATGTCAAGTCAAACAACGACACATAAAATGAGACAGGGGGAATATTTTTTTTATTATATATACATTCTTTCGTTCGCTCCTTGTGATTCGACACTTGGAATGATCACTACTATTTTTATCAGGTTTTGAGTTTAACTAGTATCCATCGTCATTGAAATTTTTTCTACACAATCAACATCTTTAACTATAGTAATAACCGATAAAGTCTCATTTTATAACGTAAGTAAATAAATTTAATGTGAAAAAATATCTCTATTTCTACCTCGAGGACGAGATATAAAAATTAAAATTTGGGAAAACTCACAAAAAAATAATGTAATTATCAATAGAAATAGTATAAGATAGAGTTGAATGCATGTGAATTATTATTCTATATATATGGTGTGATCCGCAACAATAGGACAATTCTATTTTAATTTATAGTATAAAGTTTTTAATATCATAAAAACGTATGAACAAAAAGCTAGCAAACGCGTTAGCTAGTTTCAAATAATATAATTATTATAAGATATGGTTGGTGGGATAAGAAACTAATACATCACTAATAAATTATATTATATTTATTTATTAAAATAAATCAAGAATAATTGTATTCACACGAATGAATATGGATCTAAGATGTTATGTAGTAAAGATCTTTTGTGTTGCTTCCTAAGATTTAGGCTGGCAACAGCAGGTCTAAATAATTGCAATTTTAATTAACATGAATATTTGGTAATTATTTTGCAAACTGTTAATTAATTAATTAATTGGTGTCATGTGACTGCACTTGGTTTTTTATCAATAATTTATCAAATATAAGATCTACTAATAATTCAGAATGCTACCCTTGATTCAAATTTCAAGGGTGATAGAGTTGGTTGATGGGTAGATAATCTTTTAAATGAATATTAATTAAATTCCAAATTCTTTGCAAGTTTCTAGGTCGAACGTATGGCATAATTGGTCTAATATGGTTATATTGTATTGTAACAAAATTTATTTTATACACATTATTAAAAAAGTGGGTTAAAATCGAGGGTCAAAATCGATGGAAAGAGTCAATTTTTAAAAGGAAATTAATTGATGTCAAACGATAGGTTGTACATCGTAGGCTTTGCCTTCATCTCTTTCGTAAAATCGATGGACAAGATTGGTTAAACTAGATGGACAACCGACTTTGTCCGTTGGTTATTTTCGGTTTTAAAAACCACAAGGTTAGTTTTCAAAAATAAATATAAAAATGTAACTACTTGGAATTGAACCCTATTTTTCATGACTTTGGACAATTGTACCACTCAACCACACATATTTTTTGATGACATATTTTCTTCGTTTTTATTTTTATACTCTTCAACTATAATTTTACACTTCAAAAACTGACTATGTTTGCCGATTTTTGAATAAAACCAAGGAACTATATCGATTTTCTTTACAAAAATATTTTTTTTAAAATTATACTTTTTATACATTTTTATGTGAAAAAAATCGACGAACATCTGTCAGCTTTCTATTTTAAAAAACACAACGAAAAAGGTCGATTGCCACTCAATTTTTTGAATCAACCCTATCCGTTGCCTTTTTAAAGTAGTAACGCCGACGGATAACGACAACGAACTCCCTTCTCAACAATATAACAAACACATAAATAAATAAACCACCCTCTAAATTAAATGTTGCTTCAAAAGTTAAACTCTTCCTCTAACTTTTTATAATTGATATTTTCATTCCCCTATCATATGCGATAGTACCATTTTGCCCTTGATATGATACTTCAACCCCCTTCTATGTAGTATTTTTTTTTTGTTAATATTCTATGTATAATTTATTCATTTTACTAGGTGATAACCTATCATTTAAATTATGTTACATACTTTCATTTATTGTAAATTGTAATTGTAATTGTAATTTTAGTTCATTGCAAATACTAATAAATAAAATAATTCTGTATGTTTTTGTTACAAAATATGCCACTGTGTTATGATCGTTATTTTAATATTATCTGTATTACGTTTACGCTTATAAAAATAAAGTTCTCACTTTCTTCTATTCTCAAATATATTGGAAAAGTATAATTTTAACTTTATTCTCTATAAATAAAATTACTAATACGATTAATTTATTTTTATTATTATTTTTAAATTATTCTGCTCATTTCTTCGTTATTCGGCATCATTAGCTAATATGTTTGTGTAACACCCCGTATTCGAAACAGAAAAGAATGCAGATTTTGAGAAGTTGCAGGTGCAACTTACGGTCACCATCCACGGACCGTAGGTCAAACCACGGCCCGTGCTGGTGGTCCGTGGTTCACCACTGCAACCCCTCCCCAAACCAGCTCAGAAAATTGGCTAAGTCCCGACTCACGGACAGACCCACG
>JAJOOR010033386.1:0-15076 GCA_036250505.1 Solanum acaule | reverse complement strand
CCCCCCCCCCCCCCTTCTCCGTCAAATTCAGGATTTGAATTTTATTCTCTTATCATAATCTCAAGTTATTGTATTTAAATCTCCTTATAATGGCATTTCACTATATAAGACATGATTTTCTTCCGAATCGATTTTATGTTTTATTTTAGGGAAAAGGGTCTAAAAAATACTTTAACTTTAGTCGAAATTGTTGTTACGATATCAAACTTTGGAAAGGACCTTTTACCCCATGTACTATTTAATAGTGTATTTTAAAGGTATATATATGCTTACGTGGACATTATAAATATTTCATCATTTTAAATAGTAATGTGTCCACGTGGGCACATATATACCTTTAAAATACACTATTAAAGAGTGCATGGGGTAAAAGGTCCTCCATAAAGTTTGATATCGTAACAGCAATTTCGGCCAAAGTTGGAGTATTTTTCAAACATTTTTCCCTTTATTTTACATGTGTAATAATATTTTGTAAAACTTTTGTAACAATATTCATGATATACTAATACACCTTTTGTAAAACTAGTCCTCTATAACAACTATACTAAAATATATTGTGTAATAATATTTTGCAAGAAATAATATTATATATAAAAATGTTATGCAAATAATAACTTTTAAGTATGAGTATCTAAAAGTTAAAAAAGAAAAATTGTATTTAAATTATTTACAATAGTTATGATCATAACTTCACTAGGAAAGACCACTGATATATATATATTTTTTTAATATTCATACTATATTATTTTCATTAAATTGGTTAAGTAATACTTTTTTTTCGTTTACAACATAAAAAGTACAAGAAAAAATAATTTTGCATACGTTTGTTTATAGCAGTTAAATAAGATCTAAACATTAAATGTCAGCATACATATATATAAAAAAAAAACTTCATTATAGCAATCATGAAACTTTCAGACGAACATAGTCACTATAAAGAGGATTGACTATAATAATAACTGAATCCATAGTCAATTTATAAATATTTAGTAAATTTCTCAATACAAATATAAGGTCTTAATTAATTAATTAACTATAAGTACTATTGCATCTTAGAAGAAGAAAAATAATAACAAGATGATAATTAAAGTAAATTACAAATGAAAATAGAACCTAGTAAATTGAAATTATTGTTACATAACTAGTAATCTTCTAATAATGGCAATAATTGTCACATAAATAGGCTTCTAATAATAGCAGCTTGAGCACTGTCACTCTCAGTAGATTCCAAAAGCACTGATAATCTATCACTTAAGTCTTCCACTTCTCTGTGTAAACTTCTTATGTAATTACATGTTTCTTGCAACACTTTGGAAGCTTCAACCTATTTTTCAAAATAAAAAATAAAAAAAATTAGAAATTGCTTTACCGATGAGTTTTGATGAAGGTAGAATGTACGAAGAGTCGTAGACAGTGGCAGAGCCAGAATTCTTACTAAGGGGTTCAAATTTTGAATAAGTAAAAACATGAACTAGCGGAAGGGATTTCAACAACTACTATATACACATAAAAATAATTTGAACCATGTATAAATGATACAATTTTCTGCCGAAGGAGATTCGAATGAACCCCGACACTAAGCTGGCTCCACCCCTGATCGTAGACCTTACCCCACCTTAGAGATAGAGAAACTGTTTTTGATAGACCATTGACTCATAGAAAAAGAAGTCTAGGAAAAAAAAGTAACAGAAGTACAAGAAATAAGAGATAGTAATAGAACAATAACTATGAGAATTATTTTTTTAATGTAATTAACATAAGATCAAATGTTTGTAAATATAATGCATATTTAAATGTGAGACTAGGCCAAGAAATGTTGAAGTGACAAAGAGTCCTACACCACATGCTTAAGCAACACAAAATATTAAATGAGGGAGCTTGCAATATGGCCTAGTGGGCATGAGAATATGACTTTCAAATTAAACTTATCCCTAAATAGATAATGAAGGCCACACAAAAATATGAATGGCTTCATGAAAATATAATTCATTCATTTGTACAAACACAACATAAATAGTTTATAGTAAGTAAAAGAAGAGAACAAACAAAATGTAACCAAATTAACATTTACAAAATGTGACATTGTAACACAATAAGTACAATTCAACATGTTTATATATAAGGAATTTGAACTATCAGTATATATAACTTAAACTTGAAAAATGATACCTTATCGGAACTCCTAGTACTGCGGCTTTCAGGGATAAGTAATTGTAACTTTGATACGAGATCAGCAATTTGATCATCACTTATTCTAGAAGCTCCTGCTGATTGTCTCGAACCGCGTGTTCTTCGATTTGACATTATATTGTGTTAAGAAGGCAAGAAGTTGTGTTAATTAAGGTGTCAAGATAGAAGTTATATATAGTAACAGAATGTGTTGTTTGAATGAATATGTGTGAGAGTTGTGTGTGTGTTGTGGGGAGTTTAAAAAGAGAAGAGGATGATAACTATTTGAGAGACAAGTTATGGGCAAAGAGAGAAGAGAACCATTTGAAAAAAAACACTAAGGAACAAGTGTTGGAGGTGAAGAAGACAAGTGCATGGGAGAAAGTTGTGGGCTATTATTCTTTTTAAATAGAAACTTGGAAAATATTATTAAGAGAGGAATTGATAAAAGATAATAAGGGGTGGGGTGGGTTAGGTTGGTAGTTCGTTTGGTAAAAGGGATAAGGAATAACTGATTCAGATTAATTTTAGGATGAGTACTTCATTCCTTGTTTGGTTGGGATAAACTCGTGGAATGACTTATTTCAAGAATTAGTTATCCTAGGATTGTAGTGTGTTATATTTATCCCACATTAAGGACACATTTGATGTGATGGATAAAAGGAGATAATCCTGACTCCTGAGTTTGGTTATAAAGTTTGGAATAACTTCATGATAAATGATAAGAACGTATCGAGATAAGTTATCCCTGCCTTTGGGTGGAATAATACTTTCAAGATAACTTATTTCGAGATAAAATAGTTAGAATGACAAAATAACCCCCCCTCCCCCCCAAAAAAAAACGACTTTTCATACATCACTGTTCACATCTTTTATGCTTATGAAGGTTAGATTTGCACACAAATAAAAGATTCTTTATTTTCAAACTATTAAATTAATTTTATAAATACCCTCTTCAATAACTTTAAGTATACCCCTAAACAATTTAAAACATTCAATATGTCACTAAAAAATTGAAAAGTTTCAAATATACCCCTATGTGACTTTTATAATATACTTCCTCCGTTTCAATTTATGTGACATTTTCAAATTTTGAGATTCAAACAAGTCTATCTTTGATCGTAATTTTTTTATATATCTTTTAATTATTTTGAACTGTCAATTATTGTGACTTATAGTACTTTTTACGTAGTTTACAAATATATAAATTTCATTTCACAAAAAATAAAGATTCCGTACGCAAAACTTTTGGTCAAATTTAAACTGTTTGACTCTTAAAAAATGAATAGTATCACATAAATTGAGACAAAAAGAGTAATTATCTTTTCACGGTGGGAAATCATTAGTGATAATAAGACATATTTTAGACAAAAAAATAACGATAAAATTTTTTATAGACCGAAAAGTAGATTGAGGATAAATATAAGAAACAAACAATAGAGGTATATTTGAACCATCAATTGTACATTCTATTATTTGTAATTATTAATTATTCCTTATTTAAATAAATTTAAGCTATAGTGTAAAACTATTTTAAACCGATAATATAGTTTAACTTGTCATAGCTTATTCGTTACCATTTTAATTAACTAACTAACTAATGCATATCATAAAGATTTACTTGTAAATATAATTTAATTCAATGTAAAAAATTATACCATTATCGTAAAGATCAATTTAACTTATACACATTGACAAATAATTTAACACTATAAATGTATTATATTATGTCATGACCTTTTTTAGTCATTAATTCCATTTATTAATTATTATTTTTAGATAATTTGATAATATAAAATCTTCTTTTACACTGTACACATTGTTGTCCTTCTACATGTGTCTCCCAAACTAGTCAAGTGGCTAATAGGAAAATTTGCCCTTGTTAAACTGCCAACTTTGGAACCTCTTCTGTCAGTATACAGCACGCAAGCCCATGTTACCCTTTTTTTCGCTCGTCGTTCGATATCTGCATAGGAGTTTGACTATTTTTGAAGGACTCTAATTAAGAAAAAAATGCCCTCTCAAGAGTTTTTTCGTATCCAGAGCTCAAATTCAAGATTTCTGACTAGGAAATGAGTAATTACATCCACCGCATGCAGTTTGACTATTTTTGAAGGACCCTAATTAAGAAAAAACGCTCTCTCAAGAGTTTTTTCATATTCAAAACTCAAACTCGAGATTTCTGAATAGAAAAGGAATAGTTACATCCACTGCATCATATTATTTGATGGTCAAGTCCATATTATCTTATTATCTCCTTGTCATTTTGATATATATACTCCTTCCTGTCTAAAGTAAATAAATTTATGAACTTTTTATAGTGTAAATAAATAATTTTTTTAACATTATTTTTCTTTTTAATAGATAATTTAACTATCTTTAGCTTTAAAAGGAGTTTGGAAATAAATAAAAGGATGATATTGATAAACTCTTTTAAATTAATGTTATTGATTGATTTGTTTTTAAGGAATGTATCACATCTTAAAATTTCATTTATTTTGGATCTAAGAAAATATATACCAACAAAGACCACTATAATCTCTAGACCTTCCCCCACCCTAAACTAGGTGTATATAAATTAAATTGTATTTACATAATAAAATGACATCTATGATATTTATGCCCTTTAAATTAATTTGAGTGCAAGTAGTATGCACTTAAATTTATATAAAGTTAAACAAATAAAACATGTGTTTTATGTGGCAATTGATATTCTATATGTAATATGTTGTGTAGTACACATGTATGTGTTAATTTATTTAATTTTATACAAAGTTTAAGTGTTTGCATATACACACTCAAAATACAAAGAAATCAATGTTATCTGACATAAACCAAAGAACACGTTTATATATTATGTAAAACATATAGACAGATATAGTAGGTGAAGGACACTAGCCACGTGAAGCTATGTGTGTATAGCTTCCTCATTTAATTATTTGAATAATTAATTTTCTCCCATAATTAGCTCTAATTGACACTTGCTAATTAGTAATGTCAACTAATGATTAATCTTAATACGTTCTTAAATCTTCTAAATGCATGCACTAGCTTCTTCTTTTACCAGCTAGTTTCAGCAAGGGATATGGTCTTCTATCTATAACCTTAAAGTTATTCATATCTAAGGGTGTGTTTTTGGGCTTTTGGCCTCGGAAAATATTTTTCAAAAAATGTTTTTTTATATCTAATGATTAAATTTTTTAAATATTTACTCTAGAAAGTTTTTTAAAAATAAGTAAGATGATTTTTCAAATAAAAGCAGTAAAAACAAGTTTTATAACTGACATTCTACGTTGCTTATCTCTTCCCTTCTTGAATAACCATACACTCTAATTTTATTAATTTGCCTTTGTGGCTCTTCGATTAATAGACACTCTTTTTAAGAAAACAAGGGTATGATAATCTTATTGCTATTTGAACAATCTTATAAGTATTAATTAATTAATAATCACTTGTTGAACTCTTCAAGTTTATAATTCTTATGTTATATGTTCAAATTGGTTACTCATGATCACTTAATACTAAGAATAAAATGATCAAGGGTTGTGGTGGAGTGGTATTACTCCTTCATCCTTAATCAAGAGGTCTCGGGTTCGAGCCCCCTTGGTACGGAGTCGCCTAGAGAGCGTTTTACCCCATGTGGGACTTCCCAGCGCGAATCCATGGCAGGAGTAATTCCAAATGTCTAATTTAAGGTGGACCTCGATAACATGCATTGATGGATCAAACTATTTAATATAAGATCCCATAATTACCATTAAAATATAATTATACGTCATGTTTCCATTTTTAGATCTCATATTTGGTTTTTGCATGAAAGCCACCATATCTTCCGGTCATCATGTCACAAGAAGTTTCGAAATAGAAGGGGAAACATAACATATTATTCTATAATTAGACCAAAAATAATAACGTATTCAGTGAAATCCCACAAATGAGGTCTGAAGAAGGTAAAATATATGCAGAGTCGCAGACGTTATTACTACCTGATAGAGGTAAAGATGTTTCCGAAAGACCCTTAAATTAGACCAATAAACACAAGATCAATAACTTGTTAGATGTTGTTGACATTGCATATATATGATGAAAATATTTGAGTACATGTATCGATCTCTCTCTCTCACACACAAAACATATCTAGACATTGAACAGAAAATATATAGATAAACAAATTCCCTTGGCGTCACATTTGTTTTATTAATATGAAGGTATGGAAAACAGTTGAAATGGTCATACTCATCTACATATATAGATGAAAAGTCATCATTCTTGGCGACACTTTAATTAATTATTAGGTACTTGAGGAATGGAATGAATTATATACGTAGATAAAGTACGAGAACTTCGGGCTTCTTATAAGGTTTGGACAATGTTCTGCTTTATTTGAGCTAATTTTTAGAGTGTGAGTTAAACGTTAAGACCTATTCTTACATGGTATAAGAGCTAGACCCGAACCGATGTGTGCCCCCATCGTCTCGGACAATTATGGGGGAGGAAATTAAATACCCCTTGCTCATGAATGTGCACGCACTAGACGTACGAGAAACCTAAACTCCTTACGAGGCTTGACAATCTTCCTTCGATTGAACTAACTTTTAGTGTGTGAGTTAGGCCCGGCCTATTTTGACAGTACCATATAAGCAACTCGTATTTTAGCCAAGTTCAGCTCAATTAGGTTCGATGTGTGTGTACTTCATATATAGAGATATAGCAACGTGATCATGTTTACCATTACCACACTCATAATTTCTTTATAGGACAAATTACTTAACTACACTCCTTTACTTACCTTCATATCCATTTATCCCTACTTATTTCAAAATTTTCAAAAATTCCTTATTTACCTATGTATCTCGCATGTATCCCGTGCACAACGCTATGTATCCCGCTATGTGGAATGTATCAAATGCTATGCATCCCGTGCACAACGCTATGTATCCTGCTATGTGGAATGTATCAAACCTAATGTATCCCGTGCACAATGCTATGTATCCCGCTATGTGGAATGTATCAAACCTAATGTATCCCGTGCACAACGCTATGTATCCCGCAAACATCATTTTTAAGGGATTTTTGGTAAATAGAAAACTAGAAGGGATAGGATGTTATTTAGTACTTATAATATGTGGTTCCTATAATTTATACTTCTTTATATACACATTAATAAAGAATGTTAAAGCCTTTATTGACATTAGTTAATTGTCATTAGGTCTAATATCGCTATAAGTTTTAGAAACATTTACAAAAAAATGCTAATTGCCTCTAAAAAACAGACTTCGCTTCAATTAAGTTATTAATACACGTTAATTAATTGCTGCTAAAAATCATTTATGGTGTAGAGTGATAAGAACTTGTATGCCATATTGGGTTTTACCTAGGGTGTATACTAGCCTAGGTTAGTGTTGTGAATCAAATTATTTAATTCATATAGCTCAACCACCCTAGCTAGGTTTGTTTAATTAAAAATAGAGGACGTTGTATTAATCCTCTTTTATTAAAAAAAAAAACATGAGAATAGACATTCATGCTTCAATTTCATCTTGGCCTATTTAGCTTTTTAAAGAAAGGCTATAGAAGCCTAGATTTCTACTTGTGTAGTGGGATGAATGGTGGATTTTGAACAAATAACCGATCTTGTCCGTCAATTTTTTTAGAAAAAATCCAAATATTGCCATACTTTTTGTGTTTTCAACAATTTTTCAAAGATAATGACGTAAAAAAAGATGCTTAATAAAACAAATAAATGAAATTTGGCATGTGGATTACATTGACATGATCATGAAATTTTTCCTTCATTTTGATACAAGTATATATTGGCCTAACAAATTCGTATTCAACAAAGTTTGAATTATGGACATATACTTCCTATTATTATTAGCTCGATGACAATTAGGGCAAACCCTGGTGTATACAATTTTGGAAAAATAAAATTGGACAAATAAAAGAAAATCTCCATCAAACTTATATGCAAGAAATATTTATTTTAATTAAAAACGAGAAAAAAAATCGATAAGTTAATGTTTTATCAAAGTCCATGCCACCTTCCTTTGTTTTCCATTTTTCAGTTATAATTTGGTAAAAGATTATACAATATGATTCATAAGCAACTAAAGCCACTCTGTTTTTTGTTTAGTATTTAAAATTCAAACTTTGAATAAAAGTATAATAACTTCCCAACTCATTTTAAACCTTCCCATGTGGGACAATCCCACTTTACATTAACAATTTAACAAACTTATCACGGACGTGGTACCGTGGATGAAACTTCTCCTACCTTAATTAAAGATCTCAGGTTCAAGCCCTAAAAGATCTTTAGTAGGGAATGTTTTCCCCTCAAATGAGGTCCTACACGATTCAAATCGAAAATAATCAAACTTCAATGCTGATATTGGACATCGGATCGAGAAAGGTCATGTTTCATGCATATATTTACAAATGACACAATATATCTTGTCATGACACACGAGGAGAATATGGACTCGAATAAGATCATATCTGGTCAAAATTGCAAAACAAGGAAAAATAATAATAAACCAAATTCTAATAATGATGCAAGCGGATTTATGATTGGAGAATGGAGGGTGAGTCACGATTTGAACTTTATGGGTTCAGAATCTAGTCTTTTAAAGTTATCGATCTATATATTAATAATTTGTATACGCCTATTCAATGAGCTTCTGTTTTCTTTCTTTTTTTTAAATACAAATATAAATTTTAGATCAAAATTATTGAGTTCAACCTAACCTATAAATGGAGGAAGTCTGAAATGAGGCCTAATTTTATAGAGTGATAAATATATCAAAATTCCCCTAAATTATATACGTTTTTTCAGTTTAATACTTGAATTATTAGGTGTTGTCTAGCCATAAACTATAACATTTTCTATCTAAAATTCATGCAACGCCAAGTGGCATGAAGAGTGACCTCACTCTCTTCATAGTATAAATGTGATGTAGATTAAAAAAAAAAAAAAAAGCTAGATCGGAAATAGCATTATCATGTGACAATTTACGTTATGTTTTGTAAAATATAAAATATTATAGTTTAGAGGATAATAACAACGTATCGCTCCATAGATTAATCATTAAACTACAAAAGGTGAATAGTTTAGGGTAACTTTGAAGATATCAACTCTAATGTATATTATTAATGAGATTTTGTCTGCATTGTTTGTTAAAGATATACCTAAAGGCAAAAGGGAATAAAATCAAGTTTGAGATCAAGCTAATAATAGTAATTAATTAAGTTTATTATTCAAATTTGTCATAAATTTGATTGAGAAGATCTTCTATATGAGGGTTGAGTATCTTCAATAATGTGAAGTCTCTATTCATTACATGTGCCTTTAATTACTAAGTATATTATAATATGCACAACTTTGTCACATGCTAACATGCAAGAAGCTAAAAAAGTACTTTAAATTTATCTATTTTTAAGATATGGTCCCTTTTTTATACTTGGTCTCCATCTACCCCTTATCTCATCATCCACAACAATATGATAGGAAAAAAATTTGTAAGTGATAATAAAATGAAAATGAGCCTCGAAAGAATGCTTTGTGTAATGATTTGTTTGATTGTTATTAAAGATATTTGTGCTAATACCCAAAGTCTTACTAATAATCTATCTAGTCAAGTTAAATCGGGCTCCAATTCGCTTGAATGGAATAAAAATTTTCAAAATGTGAAAAGGAGCGAAAAAGAGGACTGATAGGGATAGATGTGGTGGGGCTTGAAGCGAACCCTAAATGATAAATTTCACTAAACAATCAATAATTAAGAATAAGATGTCCAATTATCTATACATTATATTGTCCATAACCCTAGATAGAGGAATTTTAACCACTCATACTTTGATTACACAAGATAGAATTCATAAAGAAACATGCAATTACACTAAGAAAAGAGTTAACATGTAACCCAAGAAGATTCATGCTTTGTTCTTTCTTTAATGCAAGCGCAACGATATTTTCATGATGAATACAAATTTCTTGATACAACATGTTTTCTCCATAAACCTAATTCTTCAAGGAATCCAACATGAAATAGAATTCAACTTTGCATGATCAACAATCGCCTAAAGACCTGCTAAGGACATGATTCTTTTGCATCGTTTAATATTAATCATCAAAATTATTAAAATCATTATCAAGACCTACTAAGAATTTAATTCTTTTCTAATTACTTGTCAATCATCAAAATTAATTTCAGTTCAATTCAACATGTTAATATACCAACAAAATTTAAATTAAAGATATTAAATTCAGTCAAACTAAAGCGCTAGCTTCGCATCGTACTTGAGCCGCCTGTCCTATGTCAAATGGCATTCGAACAAGGGATGTCCTCAAGAAACATAACAGACCCACCTTAGAAATTTAATGTCATAAGGCAAAGCTATCACTATTACCATCACTATTTTCTTTCTTTATAACAAGAGCATATGTATTTTGCCCATTCCTCCATATTGAATAATGTGTTTACACACAAAGGACTTCCCAAAGTCATGTGATCAGGGCGGCTCAACACGTTTATAGACCAAATGTTTTCTTCTAATAATTAGGGCGGCTCAATAAAATTAATGGTCTAAAATCAATTTTAATGGAAGACTTTATCTTTTCTGCTCAATATATTTTAAAAAGAAAGATTCAAATATGTTATTGAATTTTTGAGAAAAACTCATTTATGTCACAATCTGTTAAAATTTTGGCTCATTTATGCCATTTTCATTTGAGAAAAGCCTCATCCAGGTCATTATTTGTTAACTAAAATTATTTCCGATTTTGCAAAACCATTTTTTATATATGTAGTCAATTATGATTCGGTCACGTGTCATTAATTAGATCATTTTTAGAAAGAAAAAAACTCAAATATGTCATCGAACTTTGAGAAAAGACTCATACATACCATATGTTAAGAATTTAGCTCATCTATGTCATTTCAGTTAACAAATAGTGGCATGGATGAGTCTTTTGTCAAACAAAAATTGCATAGATGAGCCAAGTTTTTAACATGTATCATATATGAGTTTTTTTATCAAAGTTCGATGGTATATTTGAATCTTATCCCTATTTTAAAAGAAAAGATAACATATAAATCTATATTGGCCTCATTCTTTCTTTACTAGATATCTTGAATTTGATGCATCATAATGAATTTTTTTTATTAGAGAGTGATTTATACTTTAATTAACCTTATATGTCTCAAAATTAAATTAATTAAAAAATTTAAATAAATATCGAACATCAAATGAAACAAAATTGATCACCCAAAAAGTGTTTGCTTTACTAGCTTGACCCTCTAGTTGTCCATCCTATTTATTCCTATAATTGATTTTTTTATCGTTTCATATTGTGATGTTTTGCCCCTTTTACTTATTGTTCTTGAGCTTGGAAGAGTGGATTAACATCCATAATATTCTTATTTTAAAATATTTTCGAGTATCAAGCATTATAAATTAGTTAGGATATATATAACGAAAGAATAGCAAGAGGGCAATTATGCACCGGTGCAGTAGGATTATAGGAAAGGGCTCATACCAATATGGACATAGCAACCCTACTTGAAGCGCAATTCTATATTGATTGAGTCACTCTTTTGATTTAGTTAATGGTATTTAATGTGAAATGGTTTCGAAATTTTAAAGAAATTGAAGATGGATTCTTCAACTCCACATGAACGCCAAGAATAATTATGTAGAACAATAAAAGATTGTGAAGATTAAGATGATTATTGAGGTAAACACATGTACACTTAAGTAATTAATTACCTAGACATATGTAAATACAATCAATAATCTTAAATATAGGGCCAGAAGAAATACTTAATCCAGAATTGAAATGTATGAATTCACACATGAATTACTAATTTGTAGTAAGTCAAGAGACACTCAAGAGGAGGTATGAGACGATTAACATTTAGAGGCTACTCAACAGGAATTAAGCAATTTTCTTAGTTTTTTTTTGTGTTTGTTAGCTTATGAATTTTTTGATAATATGGCTTTCGGGTAATTTTTTCAAAAAATTATTACAGAACCACCTGTAAGGACCTAGGGACAATTCCTTTAGCCTCACCCTGAAGAGTAACCTAAAACTCATCATCCAAAAACAATCCCTTAAAACAAAAACCTAATGGCTTATTTATATGTTAGTTTTTATTATTCTAAAGTATTAAAATACCCTTAACTTAGGGCCTTCTAGTTTAAGATCAAAGACATGAGTCTTTTTTGTTCTTTTGGGTTAGCTTTTAAATATCTTGGACCTTATGCTTCCATATAAACATATTGTGTACGGAGAAAATCATGTTGGAGCGTCACTCCTAAATGAACTCTGCAATACCCGATCTGGATCTTAGTCAGGACTTCAATGTGGATTCGAGACCCCGAATAGGAAACCATCCATACTTGTTAAATTGAAAGGAGAACTTTTGATTAGAAAGAATAAATTCCTAGGGTTGGAACCCATGGATGGGCTCATTTGGTAGAAGGCTAGAATCCTAACTTAATAGACTAGTCCAATAACAAAAGTTATACTAAATTGGGATTCTTACCCATATGTACTCCCCAAACAAATAGTTTACAATACGAATAGCCCAATAACTTTTTACATTTAAAATAGCCAACATATGTTTAATTGAATTTCATGAAGCCGAATAGATTTCAATGTTATTTTTACCATCATTTCCGAGCTACCGTAGAATCCTCTTCATTTAAAATATATATATATAACATGAGTTATATACACTTTTATACATTTCATATACATCATTATATACTACTATATTTAACACATACATTCTTATATTATACATTACATATATATTGTATATAGAATATATAAGTAATGTATATATTTTATATAACCATGTATATGTAAACACATTTAACCAATAGATGATAGGCGAACCCTTTCATTTGGTGACATTCATTTTAGATAATTATCCCTCAATTGAATACTTTTTAAAATTTCAATTTTTGACAGTGCATTGTGAGTTAGAAAAATAATTAGTTATATCAAAATCACACGTGAAAAAGGAAAGAGTGAAAGAGAGAGTGAGAAAAAGAAATTGGGATTAGGCTTTAAAAAGAAGTGGCTTTATTAAGGCAATATATAGATGGGATGGAGTATTGGTCCGTCAAGAGCGTTCAAGTGTGGAAGATGAAATCGGTGTAGATGAGGATGAAAAGAAGAAGAAGAAGATAAGATTAGAAATGAGGATATTCGGGACAAAGTGAGAGTGGCTTAGTTGGAGGACAATAAGATGCATTTAGTGAGGTTCATGAGATGGTTCAGGCATGTGATGAGGAGATGCATGGATATCCAATGTGAAGGTGTGAAAGGTTGGTTTCAAGAGACATAGAGATAAATCGAAGAAATATTGGAGAGAGGCGATTAGATAGGATATAATCCAGTTTCAGCTTACGGAGGACTTGATCATAGATAGGAAGGTTGTGGAATACACATATTAGAATAGAAGGTTAGTAGGGGGAGTGTATGGTCTTTTTGCTTGTCCGTACTAATTAATAGTCACAATATTACTCTTCTAATTTTATGTCCTTCGATTTCTATTTTGTTTCTTAAAGGAAAACTATCAATTATTTTGTTGTAAGTTACTTCTATCTATAGTTTTGTTACTATTGTTATTTATTAAATTGAGAATCTATTAAAAATATTTTAATCTATTTTCAACATAGAAGTAAAATACACTCTATTATTTTTAAATGTGTGCCGTCAAGTCGTACACGGCACTAGACCCTAGTCAAATTATTAAAAAATACACACGCCATTCCTTAGCCTCTTTTTTCTTTTCCCACCTTTTATAATAATTATTTTATTCATTTATTTTGTTTTCTTTTTCTTTTTATCCCTTTTTTCTCTTGGTCATAGTCAACAAAAGTATTTGTCCAACATACAATAGGGGAAAGTGACAAGATCAAAAAATTTGAATGGAGTAAACTTAATTGGTGACTAATTTATCAATATGAGTTGTGGTGAAGTGGTAGAACTCTTCTAATCTTAATTAGATGTCTCACGTTTGAATCCCGAATATGAATAAAACTTATATTAGGAGCGTCACATCTAAATAGATCCTACAATTTGCAATCTAGATCTGATCAGAGCATATATAAAAGTTACATTTATTTCATACTACTAAGTACTAAGCTACAAATATTAGATCGTGTGATTTAATAACTATTCTCTTTCTCGATTCGTTTCTCGAAAATTAATCTAACTAATTTTTAAAATTAAATAATAAATAATATTATAAATTACAATTCTTTTTATTTTAATATTAGAGAAAAATATTAATCTAAATTCACTTTATTTGAATTTTGAAAAGCAAAGGATACTATATTAGACTATATAAATTGAGACGTGTTGAAATAGTAGTACTATTATTTTGAGTAGAAGAATGCAAATGCCATCTTATTATTAAATTATTATAACTCTTTTATTGAAGTCAATCACGTATCAAATCTTAGTCAAAGTTTAACAAATGTTATTATAGCGTTTCAGAAAATAACAACAAAATACAAAAGAGATAAATTTAAAGATGAAACCAAAGTATAAGTTTGACTTATAAAAAGTAAAGCATCGACAAAACGTGTAAAGTTGTCAAAAGGAATCTTACATATATATATTTTTTTAAATATCATAATAGAAAATCAAATAAAAAGAATAAAATAAATACTACAAAGGTAATTAAAAAATAAATAGAATAAAAATTATGTTTTGATCTCTTAGGAATAAAATGAAAATCTCTTCTTTAAAAACATAAAACTATAATTAAAAAAATTGTAAGTAGACTATAAAGCCAATTCTTTCGTTGGTCGAGTGGTTAGTAGTCCTTTGTATTTAATTAAAAATTTCCGACTCAAACTGTATATTGGTATGAAATAATCTTTATTAATA
>JAJOOR010033385.1:0-22545 GCA_036250505.1 Solanum acaule | reverse complement strand
ACCAATTATTCTTTTGTTGGCATAAAAACTTGGTATCTCTATTTTGCATATCTCTTCTTGTTGTCCGATGTCCTCGGGTATAATCATATCTTTAGTCAGTCCTATCTTGATAACCTGTATCGGAGGCTTTATCTCCTCATATAATATCTCCGCTGGTGCCGTATAGAATTTTATATAAAATAAATTTCCTTTGAAGGTGAGGATGGCATGAGGTCCAAATATCCTCACTTGTTTCATACCCCAGGGTGATGGCATATCAGTTTATATTAGTGCAATGATGTAAGATACCTATCTGATTTTTTATATTGTTGCTTCTTAGTATGGTTGTTGTTGTTGTATTTTTGGTCGCATGGTTATTGCGGAGCTATAGTGCTTAACTATTTATGTCGTCTTGTGAGATGCCTAGGTTATAATTTCTGCATTTAAAGTTCCTAGATAGTCACATTTACAAAGGATATTCTGCCTAAATTTTGGCAACTCCTAAGGACTTAACCGCGTGACTCAGAGTTTTCATTCGAGGACAAATGTTTCTAAAGCGGGAATGATGTAACACCCCGACTTTTCAAACGTCTAAATTAACTCGTACCTTTGCGGAAAGACAAAGAGGGCGAGTAATAAATGATAAATAATATGGTATATCATATTTTAAATGTTCAAGGGTTGTATCTCGAGTTTTAAAGTTAGGTAAGTGGTAAAATAAGGTTAGCGAAAGTTATCGTAAGTTCTTTTTTAAAGATTTTACTGAAATTTGGGTAAAGTTTCTTAGAGGTTTTCTCCCAATCTATAAAGTGTTATTGGATCCACGACCCATAAAATTGAAGGTCTACGAGTCTAGTTGCAAATGCATCAAACCTTTCATTCATATGACTTCAGAATGAAGAGATATTCGCATTTTCACGAGACTGTGCAGGCAGGCACGTCAGGTGGGGCCCTAGGTCGGTGGAACTTTTCATATATCTTCTTCTTCGACATTTCTTCATTTTTGTTAGTTAATAACCTGAAAACTTAGAAAACTCATTTCTAGGATCAACCAAATTATAGATTATCTTGACTTAAGTCCTTGACGAAAGTTGTTCTACACTTTGAGCTCGTCATCGTGGTATAATTTGTTTTATCGATTTTGTATCATATCATACTTTGGTGTTGGGACAACAAGGGTTTGGATATATTTTAAGGATTTGAGTTGTATTACGAACTTAAGATCAAGGTAATACCCTTATTTCATCGACTCTAGCTTTGATAAGCCGTAAATAGCAATTTATGATGGGTATACATATCTTTTATCGGATTATTGTGGTATCTTCTATTTTTGTTTGTTGATAATGGTACTACCTTGTTGTAGTAATGAGGGGGGTTGTGAGTAAAAGCCGTTAGGCCACGTGAATTCAGCGAAAAAGGTATGTTAAGGCTGTTCCCTTCTTACGACATGCTTCCTTAAAGCTTTGGAGCAATGTAATTGGGTTGTTATCGTTGTTATACTTGTAGCCATTATTGTTGATTGTTGGCTGCCCGAGTGGATATAACCCTCCCTTGTCAGTATTCTTATTCATTTAGTAGCGTCCCTATATTGGACATGACTTAAAGGCTATTTATATAGGTTGCTCTTAGCTAAATTTCTCTCTTTTATCCTATTGGATTGTTATTGTTGCCCTTAGGGATATTATGTTAGCTGTAAGATTGTGATCTATGCTTAGAAGGGCTATGTTCTGCCTACGGGTCTATATTGATACCTAGAAGGGCTATGAGTTGGCTACGGTGCTATATTGATGCCTAGAAGAGCTATGAGTTACCTACGGGGCTATATTGACGTCTAAGAAGGCTATGTGCTACCTACAGGGACATGTTGTTGCCTAAGAGGGATATGAGTTGTCTATAAGCTATATTGATGCCTAAGAGATCTATGTGCTGCCTACAGGGCTATATTATTGCTTAAGCGGGATATGTGAAAGCCTACGGGGCTAGGGGACTACCGATAGGGGTTTATAAAAGGATTGGCAGCTTCAGGGCTTATGGGGGAATGGGAAGGTGGTTCTGTGTGCTACCTGCCAAGCTTATGGGAGCTTGGTTAGGTTGTTGTTTTTATTATTTTAGATATGTTTAGATTTAGGAGTAGGTTAGTGCACTTATCTTATCCTTGATTTATTTATCGGATTACTCCAGTATATTAGGATACCTACTCGTAGTCTATTGCCTTTCATACTCGGTACATTATTTTGTAATGATGCCTTATTGTCTGGGGGTACTGCATTCATGCCTGCAGGTCCCAACAGACGACCCAGTAGACCTTCTCAACAGCAGTATTGACTTATATCCGGTTGGCTAGCCTTTTTCTTCGGAGCTGCCAGAGTTGGGAGGTTTGTTGTATATATTTTTATGGGTAGGCTGGGGCCCTGTCTCGCCAATATTTACTACTCTTAGAGGCTTGCAGACTAGTGTATTTGGGTGTATAGCTATGTTATGGCCATGCTGGGCTAGGTTGTTGGTTTACTGAAGCTTGTTAGCCGTTTCATGTATTGTCTTGATATATACCTATTTTTAGTTTCGGTATAAAAATCATGGTGTCCTCGACGAACCAATCAAGACTTTTGTGCTAGTTGGCTATTTATTTATATGAATTCTTGGGAGTACCTATTTCTTTGATAGATCTGTTGACTGGGACCTTGCCGGTCGAGGACTTAATTTTAAGCCGAGATATACTTGTTTGTTTTCTTGATTCCATGTGGCTGTCATGCATTAGTAGCAAATGGTTCAGCAGGGTCGGCTCGGGCCTGAGTTTTGGCATTAGGAGCCAGTTGCGTCCCTTGAGTTTGGGGCGTGACAAAAAAACTATCATTGTTGACTTAAACAAAGGTGAAAAACTTAACGGTGACAAATATGACATCTGGTGTTGTAAAATATGGTATGTACTAGAAGAGAAAAATGCTCTGAAAGGAATAAATCATGTTTTGAATCAACTAGAAGAGGGTAATTCTGCACAACATAGAAGGGATCTGAAGCTTACAAAGCTTGAAATAGCTAATTCAACTGCACGTGGAATAATAATTAGTTATGCGGTTGACGACCTCATACATGAATGTGAGGAATTCCCTACTGCTCATGCTATGTGGGCACATCTGCGAGGAACATATAGGGGTAGGTCTGTAACTCGCTTCCGATAGTTGGCTATCAAATTTGAAATTTACCAAAAACGTCATGATTAGAATTTTAAACAATACCTTAGGGTGATGTCAAACTTTATATCTTAACTCAAGAATGCCTTTGTGGCAAAGTCAAGTGCCACAAAATCTTTAGGCTTCTAGCGTTCGAAAAATTGGAAAAGGAATGGGAAAGACAAAGATATTGGAGAAGGACCCTTTAAGAAAAAGAAGAAGCCAAATTCCAAGAAAGGAAAATGGTTTCTCAAGAAGAGAAACAAGAGCAAAATTAAGTGCTA
The DNA here is from genome assembly GCA_036250505.1 of Solanum acaule. Taxonomy (NCBI): domain Eukaryota; kingdom Viridiplantae; phylum Streptophyta; class Magnoliopsida; order Solanales; family Solanaceae; genus Solanum; species Solanum acaule. The sequence goes on along the minus strand of JAJOOR010033385.1, from coordinate 19,112 downwards.
CAATTGCCCAAGTGTTGGGGCATTTGGCTCGTGAATGTTCTGAGTCGGAAAAGGTAGCATTACTAAACGCGTCTCTAAGTGCAACATATGTTTCTAGAACTTATTTACTAGCTAAATCTTATCCTATGTGGATTGTAGACTCAGGATCCAGCAACCACGTAAGTCGAGAACGAGAAGCGTTTATGGAGTTTCATCGATTTAAATCTAAATCAAGATTGATCTACGTGGGAAATAATGCAAAGCTAGAATTCAAAGGGATAGGCACTTGTGAAGTAGACTTGTGTGGTGGTTGTTCCTTGATGTTGCATGACGTCTTATATGCTCTAGAGATTCGACGAAATTTGGTATCTTTGTCTGTTCTTTTAGATGTTGGTTTTGATTTGTTTTTAGTCGAAATGGTGTTAGAATAATTCTAGATAATACTTTATATGGTTTTGGACTTCGTTATGACCGCTTTATTATTTAAGATTGTAATCCTTCAACTTATGACTATTATGTAATTACATGTTATTCAAGTAACAATGATATTGATATTATCATATGACATGCAAGATTAGGTTACATAGGGAAAGATCGAATGAATAGGGTTGCAAAAGAAGTAAATTTAGGTTCTTTCGCCAAAATTGATATGCCAACTTGTGAAAATTGTCTTGATAGAAAGATTACGCACAAACCATTTGGGAAGGCTAAAAGAGTTGAGTTCCAGCTTCAATTAATTCATTATGATATTTGTGGTTCAATGAATGTGAAGGTAAGGTCTGGTGCTACATACTCCATCACATTTATTGATGATTTCATGCTCTTTGGTTATGTCTATTTGATTTCTCATAAATTTGAAGCACTTGATTGCTTTAAAAGATATATGAATGAAGTTGAAAATAAATTAAGATAAAAGCATAAAGACATTAAGAACAGTCTGAGGACATGAATATTTGTCAAAACAATTTGAAGAATTTTGCGTTGAAAAGTGTATTATCAAACAATAACTACTCTTATACACCTCAACAAAATGGTGTAGCTGAAAGAAGGAATAGAACATTATTAGACATTACTAGATCAATGATGGTGCAGGCAAATTTGTCTATCTCTTTTTGGAGAGATGCATTATCGACTGTGGCTTACATATTAAACAATGTGCCTTCAAAATCAATTTCTTCCACTCCTTATGAACTTTAGACTGGTCACAAAACAAACATGAATGATCTACGATTGTGGGGTTGTGCAGTATGAACGATCGCTTTGGTGAGCTTTATAAACTAAGTCCAAAAGGAAAGAAATGTATCTTTATAAGGTACTCTGAATGCTCCAAAGGGTATGTGTTCATCAATGAACTGGAGGATGGAAGTTTTACTTAAATTGTATCATGAGATGTCAGATTTCTGAAAAATGATTTTCCCAAAAAAGATGAAATAGATTAAGTTGAGCCTCACTACGAAATGTTGAATTCAGAAGATCAAGTAATGTTGTCAGACATACTTGATAATTCAATGGATTAAGATATGATTCCTGGTCCAAGTGGGAGTTATGAATCCCAAAATCATATAGAGGAATCTGAACTTCAAATACGTAAGAGTACAACAAAAGGTGTACCTAAATGTTCTTATGAGATTGAGGATTATGTTTTCTTGGTATCTCCAACAGAATTAGATGAACCTAATTATGTGACTGAGGCCTTATCGAGCCCTAAAAGAGATGAATGGCTAAAAGTGATGGAAGAAGAATTAGAGTCCATGAAAACCAATAAACCCTGGGATCTAGTTGACCTTCCTAAGGAACATAAAGCTATTGGAAATAAATGGATTCTCAAAGTTAAACGCAAATCAGATTGGTCGATAGAAAGACACAAAGCACGATTGGTGGAAAAAGGTTTTACTCAAGAAGTTGGAATAGACTATAAGGAAACTTTTTCACCAATTTGAATTTTACCTCCATACGATTACTTTTAGCTATTGTTACATATTTAGATCTAGAATTACACCAAATGGATTTGAAGACCGCTTTTCTCAATGGAGAATTAAACGAGGAAATCTACATGGAATCACCAATAGGTTTCGTTGTTAAAGGTCAAGAAAAGAAAGTTTCTAAATTGAAAAGATCAATTTATGGCCTAAAGAAATATTCAAGGTAGTGGTACATGAGATTTCATAAGGAGGTGATGTCATTTGATTTCACCATGATCGATGAAGACCATTGCATCTATGTGAAAAAGTCCAACAATTTTTTTGTAATTCTTTCTCTTTACGTAGATGATATTTTATTAGCTGGAAATAATTTGGAGTATGTAAAATTCTCAAGTCATGGATTTCAAAATCATTTGATATGAAAGATATGGGTGAAGCAGACTATATATTGGGTGTTAAGATCCAAAGAGATCGTTCCAAGAAATTTTTAAGTTTATCTCAAGAAACTTATATAAAGAAAATATTGGAACATTTTCAAATGAATAGTTGCAAATCCATGGATACTCCTACAGCAAGGGGTGAATCTTTAATCCTTCAATGTGTCCAAAGACTGAAAAAGAAAAGGAAGACATGTCTCTAGTTCCTTATTCTAGTGCTGTCAGGAGTTTGATGTATGCTATGATGTGTACTCGCCCTGACATTTGTTATGTTGTGAATCTAGTTAGAAGGTATCAATCCAATAGTGAAAGAGTTCATTGGAAAGCAGTAGCGAGAATATTGCAATACTTGAAGGGAACTGCAGATCATACACTTTGTTATAGTTGATCTGATTTATTCATAAGAGGTTATACATATGTTGATTGGGCTAGTGATCGGAATGATAGAAAATCAACATCCGATTAGGCTTTATTACTAAATGATGGTGCTATTTCATGGAAAAGTAAGAAGCAAACTTGCACAACGCTTTCTACCATGGAATCTGAATTCGTGGCTTGCGTGTCTGCAGTGCAAGAAGTTGTTTTGTTAAAGAGATTCTTTGAGCATTTGAGTATTTCAAAGAATTCCAAGGGTCCCTTGATTCTATATTGTGATAGTTAAGCGGCTATCGCATATACGAAGGATCCTAAATATTACAGCAAGACCAAACACATTGACATCAAGTATAACTTTGTGAGAGACGTAGTGGCTGGTGGAGAAATAACTTTGTAATACATTCCTATACGTGAAATGATAGATGATCCTTTTACAAAGGCCATCTCTAGAGACTTGTTTGAAAATCATGTTAAGGCTCTTGGTTTGCATAGAACATAATGATATTTTAGTATTTTAAAATAACTTGATTGTTATAATATTCTCTTCTATATAATAATATTGGATTTATATTCAAATATAATATGAATGTGATAATTTGTAAGAAATAAAGTATGTAGAACAAGTTACGAGATTGGCTCTCTCATATGATTAATCGCCTCATACGTCGGGGAATGTGAAGAGATGAGTTTCACCACCATATTATGACCTGTTTGATGAGCCAGACAAAAGTTTCTCTAAGAAAATGAATTTAAGGATCACTGAAGAGAGAAACTAGGGTTAAACACTTGGAGGTGTTTAGACTAGAGTCTGTACGATGTTAGATAATCGGAAGAATGAGACACATACACCAGTATAAGGTGAAAACATCGTAGCATGTGTTTCATACCACGTGTGTCAAGCGATCAATGGTTCAATGAAAGAATGTTCCCTGCTTCTTCATTGTGTGAGACTTCGAAAAGTTAAAATGAATTATCAATTAAATATTCTTTGACCTTTTGTTGTTTTTTAACGTTTCAATCGATGTTGCTACTTTAGCATGTTACTAATAGCCATGAACGATTCGTCAATGCCAGTGCATGTCTAGGAAAGCAATTGATTAGCAACATATAGATTTGAGTAGAAAGGAAAGAAAATTAATTGAATAATAAACTTATATACACAAGCTGGCTATTGCACTAACCATATTGGTGTTGAGTGTAATTGTGTGTAAAGTTAAACATGAACTTGACTTAACCTCTTTAAGAGGATGCGGGATTGAATAAGTAACTACTGAAGTAGTGAATGAAGTATGAGGTACTGTGAGTTATAGTATTCTCATATAAGTAGTGAATTCCTACCACATGTGATTAGATTTCTATGTGGGGCTTGTAAAACCTTAAGGTTAATCCCTTAATGCAACAGGTCACACGAACCATATGTCGTACGAATTGTGTGTCTAGTTGATGTCCTGTTTGCTTGGGTCTTGTCCACCATATACAAAATGGGAGATGTAAGTTTTGGGTCGTGGATCTCCCATGTGGACCAGCCCAACCCGAACTTATTATCTGTAAAAGGGATAAGTATTAATATGAAATAAAGGAAGGAACAGTTAATGTAACTGTTCCAACACAAACAAATCCTTATCCTAAATAGATGTTTTACGCTCTTAACAAAAAACAAGAAGAACACCATAAACTCAAAAGTGAATAAGAAAATCTTCTTAAATTGAAGACACGCAACAAAAGAACATTTAGTTTGTGAAACACTATCTTTGTTTCCTAGTGATTCAAAGAAGGATTTGGAACAAATCATTTATTCCGTGAATTTCATTCCACTGCAACAATCAAAGGTTCACAAATCTTGTACCAAATATTGTTTAAACTCTTTCAGTATTCAAACACATTTTAAGTTTTCAAACACTATTTTTTAATATTAACTCCAATAAGTCTATTTTCAAGATTTATCAACTCTAATTCCAAACATCTTATAATTTCTCATTACTAGCTTTAGAAACTTTCATATATATATATATACACACACACACATTAAAGAATAATTTTTTTATCTCAAGAAATTAAAATGCAACACTTTTTTCCGTATTCCCTCCCCTCTGTTAGCACCCTTGCCACAATTGAGAGCCCCAAGTTTTCATAATGTTGGGTTCGTTCACCCACACGCCAATCATGAGTATCTTTTGCAAATCCAACCATAAATATTGAGAAATTTATGTTCTTGATAAGTGTTCTTGAAGTGTTGCTTTTGTTCTTGAATTAGGATGGGTTTGATGAGTTCTTGAGATAAATCTATGAGTTTGAGGGTTGTTTTTAGTAGATTCTTGTGTACTTGTATTGGGTAATTGAATCTAAGAAAAATTTGAGGAAAACGATTGATTCTAGAGGGATTAGGATTAGAAAATAAGAAGAAAAATTCGTTGGAATGTCCTGGGGGTGGGCTGGGCGGCGTGCTCTAGATGCGGCAGAAACCAGTCTCGTAAGTTTCGGGGCAGGCGCCCCGCGCTAGCTGTAACAACCCGACATTTCAAAATGTCTAAATTAACTCGTACCTTCGTGGAAATACAAAGAGGGTGAGTAATAAATTAAGAATGATGTGGTATATCATATTATAAGTGTTCAAGGGTTGTATCCTGAGTTTTTAAGTTAAGTAAGTGGCAAAATAAAAGTTGGCGAAAGTTATCGTAAGTTCCTTTGTAAAGATTTCTCTGAAATTTGGGTCAAATGTCTCAGAGGTTTTATCGCAATCAATAAAGTTTTATGGGGCCCACGAACTATCGAATCGAAAGTCTACGAGTCTATTTTCGATTGCATCAAAAAGTTCATTCACACGATTTTATAATAGAGAGATATTCGTGTTTTCGCGAGACTGCGCAAGCAGACACGTGAGTTGAGGGCCTATGTCGGTGGAATTTTTTATATATCTTCTTCTTCTTCGACTTTTTCTTCATATTTTTAGTTAAGAACCTGAAAACTTAGAAAATCCATTTCTAGGATCAACAAAATTATAGATTTTCTCGACTTAAGTCCCTGACGAAAGTTGTTCTACGCATTGAGCTCATCATCATGGTATAATTTGTTTTTTCGATTTCGTAGCATATCATACTTTGGTGTTGGGACTGCAAGGGTTTGGACATATTTTAAGGTTTTGAGGTGCTTTACGAACTTAAATTTAAGGTAAGACCCTTGTTTCATCGACTCTAGCTTTGATAAGCCGCAAATAGCAATTTGCGACGAAAATACATATCTTTTATTGGATTATCATGATATCTTCTATTCTTGTGTGTTGAATATGGTCCTGCCTTGTTTTAGTGTCGAGGGAGGTTGTGAGTAAAATTTGTTAGGCCACGTGAATTTCGCAAAAAAGGTATGTTATGGTTATTCCCTTCTTACGACATGTTTCCTTAAAGCTTAGGAGCAGTGTAATTGGGTTGTTATCGTTGTTATACTTGTAGCCATTATTGTTGATTGTTGGCTGCTCGAGTGGATATAATCCTCCCTTGTCGTGATTCTTATTCAGTTAGTAGCGTCTCTATGTTGGATATGACTTAGAGGCTATTCATATAGGTTTCTTATAGCTAAATTGCTCTCTTTTAGCCTATTAGATTGTTATTATTTCCCTTGGGGCTATTGTGGTTAGCTGTAGGAATGTGATCTATGCCTGGAAGGGCTATGTGCTGCCTACGGGCCTATATTGATGCCTAGAAGGGCTATGAGTTTCCTACGGGGTTATATTGATGCCTAGAAGTTCTATGAGTTGCCTATAGGACTATATTGACACCTAAGAAGACTATGTGCTGCCTATCGGGCCATGTTGTTGCGTAAGAGTGTTATGAGTTATCAATAAGTTATATTGATGCCTAAGAGAGCTATGTGCCACCTACTGGGCTATATTATTGCCTATGAGGGATATGTGACTACCTACGGGGCAAGGGGACTACCGATAGGGGTATATAGACTGATTGACACCTTCTGGGCTTATAAGGGCGTGTGTAGGTAGTCTTGTGTGTTGTTTGTACTTGCGGAGTTTATGGGGAGTTGGTTAGGTTGTTGTTTTATTATTTTTATATGTTTAGATTTAGGAGCAGGTCAAGACACTTATCTTATCCTTGATTTTTTTATCGGATTACTCCAAGTATATTAGGATACCTGCTTATAGTTTATTGCCTTTCATACTCAGTACATTACTTCATACTGATGCCCCATTGCCTGGGGGTGCTACATTCATGCCTGCAGGTCCCGATAGATGACTTTGTTTACCTGCTCAGTATCAAGATTGACTTCTATCCTGTTGGCTAGCCCCTTTCCTCCGGAGCTGCCATAGTTGGGAGGTTTGTTAGCTTTTGTTGTATATATTTTTACGGGTATTCTAGGCCCTGTACTGCCAATCTTTACTACTCTTAGAGGTTTGCAGACTAGTGTGTGGGGTGTATAGCTACGTTATGGCCATGTTGGCCTAGTTTGTTGGTTTGCTGAAGCTTGTTAGCTATTTGATGTATTGTCTCTATATATACATGCTTTTTGTTTCTGTATAGAGATCATTGTGGCCTCGATGGTCCAATTAGGACTTTTGTGCTAGTTGGTGATTTCTTTATATGAACTTTTGGGAGTAGCTGTTTCTTTTATAGATTTGTTGACACGGACCTTGCTGGTCTGGGGCTTAATGTTAAGCCGAGATATACTTGTTTGTTTTCTTGATTGCATGTGGTTGCCATACTCTAGTAGCAAATGGTTCAATAGGGTCAGCTCGGGCCTGAGTTTTGGCATTAGGAGACAATTGCTCCATTTGAGTTTGGGGCGTGACAAACTTGGTATCAGAGCAATGTCATATCCTAGGGAGTCTGCAAGCCGTGTCTAGTGGAGTCTTGTTTATAAATGTGTTATGCACCACATTTGATAAGCAAGAAGCTACCGGGAATGTTTGAATGACTATCATTCATTTGCTCACCTCGTACTATAGAGCGGTGTCTTAAGGGTTGAGGTTTGTGGCTTATATTTGATATTTGTATGCATATAGAGATGGCTAACACTAGACATACCACAATCAGCCAGGGGCTAGATACAACTGAAAGAGAGGGTACCGGCAAGGTACCATCAGTGGAGGTAGCCCATTGTGAGACCCAGGGGGAGACATCTTCTCAACCCACTATAGCTTCTCCATCGCTTCAAGAGCCTCTGAGGGCTATAAGACCCCCGGCTCCACCAGCAGTACCACCTCTAGTTCCTCATATTCTATCTGATCAGGATTTCAAGAGTGTAATATGTATGTTAGCACAGTTAATAGTTGCACCGCGCCAGCCAGTTGTGCCAGATGTTGCCATACCTTCTGAAATGTCCGAAAGTTTGAGAGTTCATGAATTTATTGACTTGAATCCTCCACAATTTATAGGGATAGATCGCAGAGACGACCCTCAGCACTTTGTTGATCAACTTCATAGGATCTTCAGAGTGATGCATGCCTCAATGACTGAGTTAGTTGAGTTGGCAACATTTCTATTGCGTGGTGTTGCAGTATTGTGGTATGAAAGTTGGGAGAGATCTAGGGTATAAAATGCATCTCTACCCACTTGGGATAACTTTATAAAAGCTTTCATAGATCACTATTTGCCTCAAGAGATTAGGGATGGCCGGGTGGACCATTTTCTAAACCTACGATAAGGCAGCATGACTGTCTGAGAGTAAGGACTGAGAATTGATTCATTGGCTAGATATGCACCAACATTTGTTGATACGATCCATGACAGGGTGCATAGATTTGTGGGAGGGCTTGACTCAGTGTAACTATCTATAAAATGAATAAGTGAAACTAGAGCCTAACTAGTGAGTGTGTGAGTTTGTCATAAGATTTGAGGTGGTTTAATATTGTCCTGAGTCATAGTTGAGGGGTTTAGGGGATAAACGTCAAGGTACGACTCCCCAAGGACCACCCTAGGGGTCCTTGAGGAGGACCCTTAGCCTAACCCAAAGGCTGCCCCAAATGAAGAAGAGTTGCCAAAACTTGGTGACCTACGGATGGGGACCACGCCACGTAGGTACATCCACACCCCATGGTTGGCCTCCGTAGGTCAAGGTTCCCCAAACCAAGCCTCAGCAACAAACCACGGCTGACCAGGATGGGGCATCAACCAGACCACGGTCCGTGGTTTGGTGGTCGTGGTTCCCACTTGGTTTGCTGTCTTGGTTCGGCCAAGGCAAGGGTGGGTTGGTATATTCACCCGCTGTTTAGTTAAGTGTATAGATGGTTTTTATTGGTTAATTAAGGTATTTTAAGAGTTTTAAAAGTATTAAAACACCTTTTCAAAGTCATTCTTCCAAATCACTCAAATTAGAAATCCACCTCTCCCAAAAGTTCTCTCTCTAGAAACCTCCATTGGAGGTGAATACTTCAAGCTTCCAAGGTCAAATCTTCAAGTTTTTCGAAGGGATTTCGTGGATTTCATCTCTTAAAGGTATGGTGGTCTTGATACTTGTCTAATTTTCCATTCAAGGAGCCAATTCCCAAGTGATTTCAAGTTATGAAAATCTAGTGTTTTATTCATTATCATGGGTTCTATCATCAAACATTTTCAAATGGTTTCTAATGAAATTTTTTGATTGTATTAGTGTTTAATTGATGATTTATGAGGAAAATACTCTATGAACCCATGAATTCTCTTAATTCCTAAAGTGTGCCTTTATGAAGTGGGTTTGATGATTATGAAAACTTAATAATGGAATATGTTTAAATTTCTTTAGGTTATTGAATTGTATCATTATCTATGCCTTAATTATGGTAAATTATTGGTGAGTTGATGATTTGAGATTGTGGCCTTAAAAGGGTAAGTTATGTCCTAATTACATGGTGAAGTAGAATTGTGCTTGAGCTATTGATCCACTTGAAAGGTGGAGGTGTTTAATTACTATGTATGATTATGATGTGAAGAATATGCATGTGATTTCAATGATAGAATGATGATCATGTATAGAATATAAATGTGTTATTAATCAAAGGCTATTCCTCAATTTGACACTTATGAATGTTGATGATGTAATGTGAAGGGTACTTCATGGAAATTGTATATCTTGAATTGGTAGGCTTGTACATCCTTTTCTTGTATAGATGAAAGTAATGTGATAATTTATCTTGAATTGGTAGGCTTATGCATTCTGTTCTTGAATGAATGAAAGTATAGTTGCTTGTTGAAACTTTAGTTAGTAGGCTTAGGCATCCTCTCTTGTGTTATGAATGTGTCTTGACTTGATGAATATGAATCGATAGACTTAATGCATTCCTTTCATGAATGATCTAATGTAATGAAGACTCTAGAATCGATAGGCTAATAGCATTATTTCTTAATGAGACAATGTACCTTGAATTGATAGGCTAATGACATTCCTTCTTAATGAGTCAATGTACCTTGAATCGATAGGCTTAAGGCATTCCTTTCATAAATGATCTAATGTAATGAAGACTTTAGAATCAATAGGCTAATGCATTCCTTTCTTAATGAGTCAATGTACCTTGAATCGATAGGCTTATGGCATTCCTTTCATGAGTATACCAATGTAATGAGGAACCATGAATCGATAGGCCTATGACATTCCTTTTATGAAGAATCTAGAGCTATCCTTGAATGTACCATGGATCGATAGGCTTATAGAATTCCTTCCATGTGTAATGATGTACCTTTGGTTGATAGGCCAATGGCATTCCTCCCTAGTACAATAATGTAATGTGAATGAAATACTTTATGGGAATGAATGCTAAGCACCGAGTGGATATGGTAAGATGAAAACTCTCCCAAAGTTAGGCTAGAGTTCCAATGAACATCTTCCTATCCCATTACTATGTGCCCACATAGGATATTAGCTAGTGGATTCCATCCAAGCAAATGTTATCGGTCTGCCTTAGGCATGTGGACCACCTCTTTATGGTGTGGGGCTTCATGACACCGGATGCCATGTCTACCTCACATGGTTTATGTCGGTTAAATGCTTATTCCCATTATGTGAGCTGTGCATTATGGTTTCTTAGGGAGTTTTATGAAGTGTGGGTGGTAGTGTGGGATGCCATCCAAGTATTGTATGAGTAGGCTTTGAGAGGGTCATAGTGAGTTCTCTAAGTCTTAATAACTAATGTATGAAAGTACTCTAAATGAAGTAAATGAAGAATGTTGACTTATATGCTTAAGTGTAAAGATGCATGCTATATTTGGATTGTATTATGAGTTACTTCCTTGTTATGATTATTGTATATTAGTGTGCCTTGCTTATGGTGACTTCAAAGGAGTACTTAGTGTGAGTAGTAGTATGGGATGCTACTTGCACATTGCACAAGTATGACTTAGAGTTGTCTTAGGTAATGGTCCTTATGTGATGATATGACTTATGTAATGTTTATGTCTCTTATATGCTTTATTGTGTAAAGGTGAGAATGATGAATGGTAAGTTCACTTTGGTGATGTTAAGGTGACACCTTACTGTGGGTGGTGGTATGGGACGCTACCCATACATTGCACAAGGTATAGCTTGAGGGTTACTTGAGGTGAAGGTAATGGTTTATATGTTGATTATGTTCAAATGTGAAAATATGACTTGAATGTTTGTTGTGACTTATAATATGCCTCTATTACTATTGTTCATGAAGTTTTACCAAAATTGGCATAAAAGCATGACTTTCAAATAAATGTCCATTTTAAGCATGTTTTTGCATGGCTTCCACACTTAGTACTTAATTGTGCTAACCCCATTCTTCCCCACTTTTACCAAAATGTAGGGTTTGGAGATATTGGTGTTCTATGCTTGAATAATAAGTTTCTAAGGAGCTGGGAAATGAAGACTTGGTGAGTCCTCATAGTTTCGAGGACAAAACTCATTTTTGTTCCCTTTTATGTCTTTTAGTTTATGTTAAAGCTTTTGTATGGGCTAAGTCCCAATGTTGTATTCAAAGTATTAGATGGTTTGAGACAAAGTCTAGAAAGTCTTCCGCTTGTTTTTTTAATGAAAATGTCTTCGATTGTAAATGAAAGTTTTTAATTCTTCTCTATTTTCCTATGTTCTTATGTTCAAGAATGCTATGAGGCTTGTATGAGACCCCTTCGGGGTCGAGTACCCCGTGTCGCTTCCGGGGTGTACACTCGAGTCGTGACACTCAGACTATATCGACGCTTTTTCTACTGCTAGGCTAAATGATAATATAGATATCTCACGAATTCAGGCCTTTGCACAAGGCATAGAGGATCACCGACATCTATAATATACGAGTGAGAGGGTCGAGAGAGAGAAACAGAAGAGGGCTAGTACCGCTGGTTCAGCAGGGTCGACTTGGGCCTGAGTTTTGACATTAGGAGCCAGTTGCGCCCCTTTAGTTTGGGGCGTGACACCAGCAGTGCATCAGGGTTGCCTGCCCCCACTTTTTTTTCTGTCGTTTGCTCCGTCTAAGTTTATTTAAAGTGTACCTTTACTCTATACTTTTTCTAACTACTCTAAACTACATCTAAAAATCGAGAAATCATTCATAATATGAATCATATCCCTTAAATTCATAATTCAAATTCAAGGTAGAGTTATGAGTAAAGTCTTGAGATTTCTTTTGACTCATTTTGAGAAGTCTTTTACAATCTTTAAAGCTTGTTTTATGACTTGAGTACTTGAGTTTGAGAATGAGGAGAGTTGAGTTTCATTTTTCAAAATGAATATTTGGGAACTAAGTATTCTTAGGAGTAAATGTTTTTACATTTAAAATTAGGGGAAACACTGATTTCCGAAGGAGTTCATGAGGAGTTTTGAGTACTATCTCTTTTAAGAGAAAATATTTTGAGTAATAATCTCAAATTTGAGGATGAGGAAATATTTTTTTAAACATATGAGATAAGTTATATTTTGGGAGTAGTATTGAGCACCGATATGGAGACGAGTTCACATAACTTAGTCCTCATAAACCATGTAGACAACATGGGTAGAACGGGTCATAATTTTTAGATGATTTCTTATTGCCTTTTAAGCATAGTTTAGTGGATCCACTTAGTTGAGGAGTTCTATACCCCGACAAGGTATAGGAGAGTTTTGGCAGCGTGAGCGAGACATTGTATCATCACATAGCTCATAGTGATGGTTGTCGGTTTGTGAATCTCCCAAACAAAGTTATTTTGTATCTTTGCATACAAACTGAGTTATTATTGTATTTTTAAGTACATTGAGTTGTTATCTACTATTCTAAATGCTTTATTTAAGTTGTACCTTTATTGTCATTTTATATTGCACTGAGTTGAGTATCCATGAGTTGAGGATGAGTTAAGTAGAGTCGAAGTAAGTATGTTTCCTTTTTATCAGTTCAAGCTTGCAGGTTATGTTCAATGTTCCCTTACATGCTTGTACATTCCATGTGCTAACGCCATTTGGCCTACATCTTTCATGATGTCGATACAGGTAACCAGGATCATCAACCAACGCTTCGTTGATCCAGTCGAGTTCCAAAGTTGTCTGGTGAGCCTCCTGGCTTGGCACGACCCAGGGTACCCCCTAGATGTAATGTGGCCTATAAAACCCCAAAGGACTCCATATAAGCCACTTTGCTCTCATAACATAAGAAAGAGAACAATAAGAGTAAAACAGTAGTCCAAGTCCAAAACATTTTATATAAACAAAGAGGAAGTTTAAATACCCTTGTCTCGTCATAGCCATCTAATACAATAGAATGAAATTGGGCCTAGCCCGTACATCATGTCCAAAAGAGAAATACGTGAAAAGGAACTACAACAATGAAAGTCCGCCCTCGAAGCATGCAGACTCACCAAAGCTCGGAAATATCTCAAGTCAACCTCTAGCCACGAAATTGATGACCTTGACTGCCTGACCCTTCATTTGGGGAAATGTAGGCAAGAGAATGCATTAGTAAAAAAATGTACATCATGCAAAATTGGGACATTTTATTTCTTGACGTGCAATTGACCAAGATAAAACATGATATAGGAGACATAGAAAACATAAGTTAGAAAATCATGGTCAGTGCAAGCTAACTTCATCTTTAAAACCTTCGAACTCATATACGATACTTCTGGAAGTAACCTTAGTTCATTAATAATGTAGGGAATTAACCTTAACCGATATAGAGACCATGTGAGCTATAACATGATCCCTAATGTCTCCCACACCGAAAAGGGTTGTCCTACTTGCAAAAGTGGATCCACTAGCTAATCAATCTATGGGGGAACATAGTTAAGGGATAATGAGATATCTACTAGAATCCCGACCTCTACTAATAGGGGAGATTCCATCTTATGAGAATTCTTCTAGAAACCCAGCCTCTACTAACGGGAGGTTTTCCATCTCATTATCAATATCCTCTTGGTGCTAAGCATAAATCCCAAAGAATAGTCATTTCTTACTTGACTTCATTATTCACGAAAAGGTGCCCTTGTACAACCAATCCATGCTAGTTCATTAGGATAGCTCTTACTCTTTGATTCAATTAGGTGAGAAAGCCTTTCAACCTAAGAATCCTTTTATATTTGAGAGTACTTTTCCAATTATGCTAGTATGTGTTTATGAAAATATCCTTTCACAACTTCATCATTGGTACCTTACTCTCAAAGCACCCTTAAAACATTTGCATAAATTTCATAAGAAAATACATTAGTCCTTAATTTACCTCTTGAGGTTCAAAACCCACTTTCTGTCATCAATACTTAGAAAACATGGGTTAGATATGAATTTCATCATAAATACATGTAAAATTTGCAATACATGCTTAATTTTGTAAAACTATTCCTTGAACATCAAAATCTCACATCATATTATTCATAACTTGAAAACATGGGGATTACATGGGTTCATGATGAGATCATCATAAAATCATCATATTTCATCAATTCATGCATAAGAGATCATAATCCAGTCATTTAAATCAATAATGCAAAGAACCCTTGATAATTGAAGAAAACCCTAACTCAATTGAGGAATTCTAATCTTTGAAATTGAGAAATTTGGGAACTCCATGAATGGAAGGAATCCATGAATGAAAATTATCATACCTTGAATCCAAAATCTAGCCTTCAATGGAGGAATTGAGACATTGAGTTGAAACCCTAGGTTGAATCTTCTTATTCTTGAAGTTTCTAGAGCGAGAAATATATTTGGGGAGGAGATTTGGGTTTCTTTTGTGAATTTGAAAGAATGAAGTAAATGGGTTAATTTGGGGGTTGAAAAATACTTATATAAGGGTCTTAGGGAAGGGTAAACGATGTAGTATAGGAATTAATTAATTAGGAAAAGACCCAACTACCCCTGACATTAACTGTCAAACCCTAACCCACGACCCAGCACTGACATACTGTGGATTGACAAACGGTTCGTCCTGCACACTCGTTAGTGGTGACCAGAGACTTTTGCTTGGACATATGGCCCCTGGACTAGGAGGCATGGACCCATAGACGGTTTATGCGCCTAGCCGTGGTTCATGTCCTAGGAAGAATTTTGGTGGGCCTTTCACGGGCCCATCTACGGTCTGTGGTTCAACCCACGAGCCATGGTTGGCCCTCGTGGATGGCACCTATAAGTCCTAAACCTTTTCTAGGCTTCTCTCTTTCGAATCCAGGGTGTTACAATATCTCCCCCTTGGGACAATTTGTCTTCGAATGAGATTCAAACTGGTTCATAAAAGAGTAGGAGAGGAACTAACAACCCAACCTACAATGCAATGCATACAACCTAGGAGGAACTATTGACTCCAAGCTAGGACACACTCAAAACATCATAAAAGGGGTGAAACTAACACTACCAGCCCCTCATGCATGCAATGCACATATACAAGGAGGAAATATCAACTCCAAGCTAAACATACTCAAATGCATCAGAAGGAAGTACGAGCTTCATGTAGCAAACCCAATATGCATGACTTTTCAACATTACTCATTTTCAAGGAGTAACTACCTTCTCCAAGCTAAAATCATACTCAACACAATCTCATGGGGTTCATATGCAATTTGTTCTCAAAAAGCAAAGCTAAAGCATATTTATCAATTCATCTCATGAAGTCTATAGGCAACTCATACGCAATGCACAAGAACATGAGGAAAATCAATCATATAAACTCATTTCTTCAAAAACACAAGTCTTCATAAACATGCAACACATAAGGAAATCATGGAAACACGTAAAGACAATGACTCGTAAAATAAGGACAAACCAAAAGGAACTCATTACCTCAAGCTAGAATAGGAGTAGAAGGAAAAAGATGAGGATATCGGGACATCATATCGGCCTCGGCCTCCCAGATAGCACCGTCAACTAACTGATTCCTCCACAACACTTTCACGAAAGCTATTTCTTTATTTCTCAACTTCTTGGCTTGCCGGTCTAAAATCTCAACCAGAACTTCCTCATAAGAAAGACTTTCATCAACTCCCAACCCTTCTAAGGGAACTATGGATGTCGGGTCTCCAACACACATCTTAAGCATAGAGACATGGAAAATAGGATGCACTGACGCCAACTCATTCGAAAAGTCTAACTCATAAGAAACCTAGCCAATATGTCTCAAAATCTTATATGGGCCTACATATTGGGGACTAATCTTCCCTTTCTTACCAAACCTAATTACACCCTTCGTGGGTGAGATTTTCAAGTAAACCCAATCATTAACATCAAACTCTAGATCCCTTCTTCTCATATTAGCATATGACTTTTGCCGACTTTGAGCAATTTTCAACTCTTCCCTTATAAGCCGAACTTTCTCCATTGCCTCTTGTACCAATTCGAGACCTGTTAGGGCAACTTCACCCACCTCCAACCATCATATAGGAGGCCTACACCACCTACCATATAAGGCCTCAAATGGAGCCATATCGTTACTTGAGTGATAACTGTTGTTGTAAGCAAACTCAATCAATGGAAAATGGGCATCCCAATTACCCTTAAAATAAATCTCACAAGCCCTTAACATATATTTGAAAAATTTTGATAGTACACTCCGCTTTTCCATCGGTTTGGGAATGTAGAGCCATGCTAAGCTTAACTTTCGTGCCAAGACACTTTTGTAATGATTTCCAAAACTGAGAAGTGAATTCGGTATGAGGATTGGAAATAATGGACAAAGGCACTCCATGCAACCTTACAATTTCTCTTAAGTACAACTTGGCATAGTCCTCTGCAAAATAGGAAACCTTGATGGGAAGGAAATTAGTTGATTTCGTCATTCGATCTACTATCACCCAAATCTAATCATGTTGTCACCGAGTGCGAGGCAAATTAACTATAAAGTCCATATACAAGTCTTCCCACTTCCAAGTGGGAATGCTAATGTCTTAGGACAAATCTCCCAGTTTCCGATGATCAACTTTCACTTGTTGGCAATTTGGACACTTAGCCACAATTCCCACAATATCCTTCTTTATCTCATTCCACCAATAGACCTCTCATAAATAACGGTACATCGTGGTGGCTCCAAGGTGAATGGAATACCACAAACTATGGGCTTCGGCCAAAATTTGTTCCCTCAAGTCATCCACATTTGGAACACATAACCGACATTAGTATCTAAGTACACCATCTCCCCCTAGGGAGAAAGCCTCAATGGATTTCTTAAGCACCACCTCTTTCAATTCTACCAAAATTGGATCAAGACCTTGCTTGGCTTTCACATCTGCCACAAAAGACAATTCAGAACCATTGTGAACCATAACACCACCCTTGGTGGAGTCAACTAGTTGAACACCTAATCGAGCCAATCTATGAACATCTCAAACCAACTATTTCTTTTCTTCTTCAATATGAGCAACACCACCCATTGATACCTTGCTTGACTTTCACATATGCCACAAAAGACAATTCAGAACCATTGTGAACCATAACACCACCCTTGGTGGAGTCCACTAGTTGAACACCTAATCGACCCAATCTATGAACATCTCAAACCAATATTTCTTTTATTCTTCAATATGAACAACGATACCCATTGATAATCGACTAAGAGCATCTGCTACCACATTAGCCTTTCTGGGGTGGTAAAGAATACTCATGTCATAATCCTTCAATAACTCAAGCCACCTTCTTTGGAGAACATTTAGATCTTTCCAATGAAACACATATTGCAAAATCTTGTGGTCGGTAAACACAACTACATGTACTCCATACAAATACTGTCTCCAAAATATTTAAGGCAAAAATGACTGCCGTTACTCAAGGTCGTGAGTAGGATAATTCTTCTCATGGATTTTAAGTTGCATTGAGGCATATGCAATAAATTTACCATTTTGTATAAGTACACACCCTAGCCCAATTCTTGAGGCATCATAATAAACCATAAAAGCATCATTCCCTTCCGATTAGGTCAACACCGGAGCGAAAGTAATTCTGTCTTTCAACTATTGAAAACTCCATTCACACGCTACGAACCATATGAACTTAGCTTTCTTTTGAGTCAAAGCCGTCAAATAAGAGGAAACATGAAGAGAAACCCTCAATAAAACTTATATAGTAACCGGCTAAACACAAGAAACTTCGAATATCCAAAGGAATTAGATATCTAGGCCAACTCTTGACCGCATCCGTCTTTTTAGGATCTACCTCAATACCCTTACTCGAAACAATATGACCAAGGAAAGTTACAGACATTCACCAAAATTCACATTTGCTAAACTTTGCAAAGAGTTGTTGGTCCTTAAGAATTTGCAACATGATCATCAAATGATCAATATGGTCATCCTCGCTCCTCGAGTAGCTCAAAATATCATCAATTAACATAATCACAAACATGTCAACGTATTGTTTAAACACCCTATTCATCAAATCCATAAACGTCGTCGGAGCATTAGTCAACCCAAACGACATTACCACAAACTCATAATGTCAATACCGAGTTTGGAAAGCCGTCTTCAGAATGTCATCATCTTTCACCCTAAATTGGTAATAACCCGATCATAGATCAATCTTAGAGAAATGGCTTGCTCCTTGAAGTTGGTCAAATAAATAATCTATCCTTGGAAGAAGATACTTATTCTTAATGGTCACCTTGTTCGACTGTCGATAATCGATACACATACGAAGAGAACAATCTTTCTTTATAACAAACAACACTAGAGCACCCCATTGAGAGATACTTGGCCGAATGGAACCCTTATCCAACAAATCTTTCAAATGTTCTTTCAACTCGTTAAAAGTTGTTGGAGCCATACGGTAAGGAGAAATGAAAATAGGTTGCGTATCTGGGATAAGGTCAATATTGAAGTCTATTTCCCACTTGGGAGGAATATCAGGTAAATCATCCGAGAAAACTTCCAGAAACTCATTAACGACGGGGAACAACTCAAAAGAAGGAGTTTTAGAATCTATATCCCTCACCTTAACTAGGTTGTAAAATCAACCCTTAGAAATCATCTTTCTAGATTTAAGAAAAGAAACAAACTAACCCTTAGGCCTAGAGTGGGGGGGG
>JAJOOR010033384.1:0-14422 GCA_036250505.1 Solanum acaule | reverse complement strand
CGTTTGAGGTAATTTCGCGATAAAACCTGACTGCAGTGCCTTTTTCGAGCATTTGTTTTTGGTATTATTGTTTTGGTCATATCTCACTCATTTTAGCTTGGTTTTGGGTGATTCGAAGTCCCACATGTTGAGAATTGTCGTGACTTCATTGTAGAGTGTTCAAGGAGTGCTGGGCACCTTTCGATTCTCGTTTATTCTGAGTTTTGACTGCTGCTGTAGGGTTTCTTTTAGTTTATTAAAGTGTGGTTTCTTGCTTGTTGGTTTTTGCTGTGTTTTGAGCCTCGGATTGTGTTCCATTTTGGAACACAAGTTTGGAGTGCTGTTTAGGGTCTTTTGACGGAGTCAAATTCGGACAGTTCGGTGCGGGTCCCATGATTCCCGTTTTGACTCCAAAATTGACCCGTCTCCGTTTGTTGTGATTTTGGTGTCTAAATGACCGTAGTAACGTCGTGACTCTATTTTTGATAGCGGGGCAGCGTTTCGAGACTGTTCGGAAAGGAAAAGCTTCGGTAAAGTGATTGGAGAGCGAACAGTTGGCCTTAAGGTAGGCTACGACTTCCTTTCTTTTAGATTGAGCTTAATTGTGTAAAAACATGTCGATTGGAGTGTATTGGAGGTGGGTACCAGTTTACTACCTTAGTTTGATTAGATACCTTATGTTAGGATCGATTGGTCACATTTCGGGTATAGTATCATGTTAACCGATTTAGTAGAGTTGCATACTTATGTGCTAAATGCTATTGTATGCTTGTATGCTATGTATTGCATGCCTTGTTCATTCTTAACCGTAAGCATGATGTCCTTAGTCTAGGTTAGGCTAGCATTGCCTTAGACTTATGACCCGTGTGGGCTGGATAGCCTTGACTTTCTGCCGACGTCGTTCGGATGACTTAGCTCCTTGTAGACTGGAATAGCAGACTTGAGTCTGATAGTTTGAGCCTTAGATTAGGCGTTATCGCTACTTGCTGCACTTCTGTATCTTCTTCCTCTTATTCTGCGGTTTCGACGCATTCTCGAAGGTTTGGTGCATCACTCGAGGCGTGGGATTGAGATAGTATAGGCTTGGAGCCTTTTATGTGATATCTTAGAGTGGACGGCGTTCCACGGTGGTTGTTGTTGGATTGAATCCTATTGGAGATACCATCACCCCCGGGGTCGTTCTTTCTAGCTAGAATGGGAACGTATCGCTGGCTGGGTAGACTCGGTGATATCGACGATCGCCCCCGGGCCTCTCTTTCTAGCTGGGCTGGGAGTGTGCTGCTGGCTGGGTGTCCCCGGGTTGCTCTTTTTAGCTGGGCTGGGAGCATGACTGCATGGTAGGACGACTCACGATATCTACCTCACTCACGGGTCCCTCTTTCTAGCTGGGCTGGGGGTGGACTGTTCGGTTGGGTGCCCCCTAGGGTCACTCTTTCTAGTTGGGCTGGGAGTGTACTGCTGGTTGGGTGGAGTCTGATGGATTATCTTAGTTACTTTGGGTTGGGAGCCCGGTTTTCTTCTTTCTCAGTAGACTTAGCCTTGCTGTGTACCTGTCGGGCTTATGGGGGTCCGTTCAGGTTTTATTTAAACTTGCGCACGAGTGTACCTTCTGGGCTTATGGGGGTCCAGTTAGGTTTAGATTAGTTGTACTTAGTTTGTTTCTGGTATGCTTGTGTGCTTTCTTTTGTTATCCGCTTTGACCTCTCTGTGTCTAGATTCTATCCTTTCTTATTGTTCTTACCCTTTTTGCTCAGTCGGCCTATGATGCCTACTGAGTACATGTTGTGTTGGTACTCATGCTACGCTCTGCATTTATTTCGTGATGCAGGTCCCAGTACCAGTTACCAGCGGTGATTGTTCCAGCCTTCTTTTGCAGCTGTGATTCGGAGACGAGGGCGAGCACTTGGCATTCTGGGGTTTGTTCTGTCTCCTTCTTTTGTTTTAGATAGTCTTGTTGCCTTTGAGACACGCTCTTTTGTGGTCCACTTTTGGGACTTGTACTCTTTATTAGATAGCTCTGTACTAGTGACTTCCAGGTTCTGGGAGGAATTTTTGTATATATTTATTTTGGGTTGCTTCCGCCTTGTTATCCTTGTTTAGATTATTGTTTTCGCTAGTTTCTGCCCTTTCGCTCATTGCTTGATGTTCTGGGTTACGGGTTGGCTTACCTACTGGTAGGGTATAGTAGGTGCCATCATAACTCGAGAAATTGGATCGTGACACACTCAATTCATTTGAGTTAGATCAATGTCGAGTTTCTTATCCAAACCATTTGGGAAGATACACAACTTCATCAGTACTTCTAGTGAGGATAGTGTCAATATGATCCAATTCTAAAAGCATCAAACCTGATTCTTATAGTGTAACTATAAACACATTCTCTTGTACAGAACCTTTTACCTATGTAGAAAGGAATTAGTCCTCCCTAAAAACCATATCCCTACTAGTTAAAAAGGACTTAATGCTCAGGTCAAGTAGTATGTATTCCTTTTGTACTTCTGAATACCCTATGGGACTATTGGCCTGGACCTTGGCATTAGTTTATGATGCTCAATAAAATGTTTAGAAAAACACAAACATCTACTAAGATGAGCCAGGAGTGGTTTACTATCATACAACCTTTCATAAGGTATTTCATACTTCAGCACACTACTTGGTAACTTGTTAATGAGATAGGCTGCAGCCAACACACACTATCTCCAATACTCAAGGGTAGACTTCAAGTAAGTGTCTATATTTCCTTTCAGCAATATCATTTTGTTGAGGTGTATATGGACAAGACCTCTAATGGTTGATCCTCATTTCCTTAAACATATTCTCACACACTGAGTTGAAAAACGATGTAACATAATCAGATCTCACCACTTTAATTGTGTTCCCAAATTGAGTCTTAACAAAGTGTACAAACAATTTAAGAGAAACACATACAATTGATTTATGTTTAAGCAAGAATAACCAAGTCATCTAATAAAGTCGTAAACAATTGTAAGAAAATACTAGTTACCAT
Source organism: Solanum acaule (assembly GCA_036250505.1). Lineage (NCBI taxonomy): Eukaryota > Viridiplantae > Streptophyta > Magnoliopsida > Solanales > Solanaceae > Solanum > Solanum acaule. The sequence continues at coordinate 11,436 of JAJOOR010033384.1, read as the reverse complement.
CAATAGTAGGTGTATTATAGAGACCCCAAAAATAAATATGTATCAAATCAAAACAAGCTACACCTTTGATACCACTGGCAAGAAACACTAGTCTTGTTTGTTTAGCATAAGGACACACTGGACACTTAGAAATTATAAATAGGTTTTGCTTATTCATAGCAAACATTCTAGCAAGGACTATTGAGGACAATGTCTTAGTCTTTTATGCCATAATTTCATGTCTAACTCATTGACATTGTTAACAACAAATGCAACCGTTTTTCCTTACTAGCACTTGTGTTGTTTAAGTGTTGTAATAAAAGGTACATACCTTCTTTTTATATACCAACCTCATTCACCTTTCCCACTGTAAAGTTTCTGAAAACCACAAAAATGAGAGAAGAAGGTGACTAAATAACCTAATTCCTTTGTGATTTGACTAACCGACAACAGACCGCACTTGAATTCAGGAATGTGCAATACATTGGTGATAACTCTTCTAACTGATAAAGCACAAGAACCAACACGTAACACTTGAATAGTACCACTATTTGGAAGATATACAAGTTTAGACTCTTCCAGTTTTGAAACTGAGTTTTTAACCAACATGTCCAAGCTAGAAATCATATGATTTGTTGCACCAATATCTATAATCCACACCTTACTGGGCTCATACACAAAAAAAAGATTTTACCTGTAGTATTTGCAGTATTGCAAACAGAAGCAGCTGGAGGCTCTAAAGGATGTGATCATACCGATCCTTAATGAATGTGCATCTCTATAACAGTAGTTGAACATCTCACTGACTATTTTATTGATAGTGGGAGTTGCAGGTGCAACTTCATTATGCATAGTAAAGTGTTGTTGCTCAGGTATTTGCCCCTATCCTGGCGGAGGAATGCTAGTGTTCATACCATAAGTGAAGTGAGCCTAAGCTGGTGAGTGTTAGTTTGAATAACTGCTAGCATGTTCAGGAAAAGTCGTTTGAACCTTCTTCTTGGACTTGAAGTTGCTTGGTGATAGAATTCATTTAACCCCATAAAAAACTGATACAATTTCTACATATTCATATGAGCTACAAAATCCTTGGATTTATCACAATTACAACATGGATCAGTCACTAAGACCCCAATCTAATCCCATAAGTTTTTTAGTCTTGTATAATACACATGAATAAAAGTAATACCCTATTGTAATGAAGCAATTCCTTTGTGCAGACTATAAGTCCTAGATTCATCCACTCTATCAAACCTTTCTTGTAGATCAATATAGACATTTAGGGAACTAGAAGCAAATGCAATTCCACTAAGTAAACTCTTATAGACATAATTTAGCAAATAAGATAACAATACAATAACATTTACTCTTTCTTATTACCCCCATAGTTCGTCACCATACACCTCCTTACTAGCAGTTCCATCAATTAAGCCAATCTTATTCCTCCCTAATAAAGCTAGCTTGACAGATCGACTCCACAAAGTGTAATTTTTTATATCAAATAGTTAAAAAGAAGTAAGACTAAGACCATTGATATCTGTAGGATTGAAAAATAGAGGGTGATTATAGTTGATACTTTATCCTTACATAAAATTGCTTTTGTGAGGAACAAATGTTCCTTAACCATTTTGAGACAAATCTTCATTGACACCTTCATTTGTCATTGTAGATCTGAAAATTGAACATTTGATTGCGGAAGCAAATAAAAAATAACACATATAAGAATCAAGTTATGACATGCAAACCACCTTCAAAATAGAAGTAGTATCCTACTGTAATGAAACAATACCTTTGTGCAGACTATAGGTCCTAGATTCATCCATTCTATCAAACCTTTCTTTTATATCAATACAGACATTTAGGGCACTAGAAGCAAATGAAATTCCACCAAGTAAACTCTTAGACACATAATTCAGCAAATAGGACACCAATACAATAACATTTACTCTTTCTTATTGCCCCCATAGTTCCTCACCACACATCTCCTTAATAGCAGTTCCATCAATTAAGCCAATCTTATTCCTCCCTAATAAAGCTAGCTTGACAGATCAACTCCACAAAGTGTAATTTTTGATATCAAATAGTTGAAAAGAAATTAGACTAAGACCAATTATATCAGTAGGACTGAGAAATAGAGGGTGATTATAGTTGATACCTTACCCTTACATAAAACTGCTTTTGTGAGGAATAAATGTTCCTTGACCATTTTGAGACAAATCTTCATATTTGATACCTTTATTTGCCATTGAAGATCTGAAAATTAAACATTTGATTGTGGAAGCAAATAAAAAATAACACATATAAGAATCAAGCTATGACATGCAAACCACCTTCAGAAACCATACTTCACAAAGTATGATGTTTGTGCAACAAAATCACAACAAATAACAAGGTAAATGTGTGAATCAGAGACCTGATTCTTTCATTATATGCCTAAACCAAGTTTAGCAGTACTCACTGTGAAACATGTAACTCTAATACCATGTTTGTAAATGAAAAGAGCTCAATCATGAGTGGACAAAGAAGCTAAGTGTCATGACCCAAATCGTCGTGATTGACACCCACACTAACCCTCTGGTGGGAGAACCATTACTACAACCCAACTAACAAACTCAACAAAAAACTAAGGCATTTAAAGATACGGAAGCAGGTTTAAATGCAAAAACTATATAGAGTTCCCATAAACTCCAAAGGTTTTTAACAAACAACTAATCAAACTAATGCGGAAGCACAACCCCTAGAACCTGAAAATCATTGTACCAAAACTCTACTAACGACAAGTCTAAGAACAAGGGGTACAACCCCGAAACTGAACAACACCTTAAACAATAGTCTGAGTTCGAAAAAATGGACTTAAACAAGAAAGATCCATGACAGCCTGAAAGAACTGGCTCACCCTTGAATCTGATCACGCTCAACAGTCACTTAGTTGAGATTTATCAATAGTCGCCTGAAGATGCCCTGTACTCAACAAAGATCAAGCGAATGCAGTATCAGTACACACTATTGGTAGAATCACGCGGCTATCCCAATAAGTGAAACACATGCAACTAACCACAACATTATAAAACAGGCATATACCGAACATATACAATATTAGTCATCTTTTTAGGATCAATGTAGCATCACACGTTCTCATAATACACATTGGTTATCAATTTAGAGTAACATACAGTCTTCCAATATCAATCATCATTAGATATGAACGTAATCATCACAAGTAAACATACAACACAATTCAATGGTCCTTTCACGGAACCCAATTTAATGGTCCTCTTATGGAACCCACACCCAAACTGTTAGCATATCGAAACGTGGTATCCGATCCAATGTTTATTTTGAAATGTGGAAACCGATCCCATAATTATGCCGGAACATAGCAACCGATACATTCAACAAACCACAATCACAATCACAATGTATATTCTCACAATCATACAACAAGAGGTGATTCATGGCATACAATTATTCAATTATCCTCATTTACGATTAGGGTGATCAATAATGCAACATTCACATACATACATGCATTATAATGAACAATTACAAACATATATCACACCAACATGAAATCACAACCATCACCTACCTCGAAACAAGCTTGAAACCCTAAGAAACTTGATCCTTCCCTTTCCGGATTTGTTCCGCTTGTTCTTGGTCTACAAACAATCAATATAATATGAGAATCAATAAACAATCACTAATTACCCGAATTACTAACAATTTTGTGACCCCTAGATCATACCTATGAACCGAATTATCCAAATTAGGGTGGTATCCACCATAGAATCTATAACAAAACCCTCCCCCATCAACATTCACTCATTCTGTTACGTTCTACGGATCGAAAAATAAATTTGGGGAGTGAAAAGCATATCTTTAGCCTAAAAAACGAGTAGGAGTCGCATGGGGTTCGTTCCTTAGCTCTAACAATAGAAAAGTGCCAAATAAGGTCGCTTAAGGGTTTATTTACGACTTTAAGTCGCGCCTGGCCCGCCACAGCGGCCACCACCCCGCTACAACGTCCCTGCCAGAGCGGCAAAAACTCCCGCCAAGGCGGCCTGCACGAACTAGTGAGCTATTTTAATAATTCCAAAATCCCTCTTTCACAACACACCTCTAACCCATGACACTCAAAAAATACTCTTCATCTTATCTTTGAGTACTTCCTTTAGGCGGCTAGAAAGATGTTATTTGTGTGGTCCGCTAAGATCAATTTCAGGAGTTCAACTCGCTCAAATTCAATTCCATAAAGTCGTACGGATTCCTTAACGAGTTATCTAACCACTCATATAACCAGAATTATAAATAAATCACCCGATTGTTACCAGATTTCCCTACACCTTAAAGACTCCAATTTTGTCCTGGACAAGGTTGGGAAAATCCAAATACTACGAAAAAGTTTTTCGGCCCCAAATTTCCCCCCGTTGGCATTTCTATAACGACAGGAACATGTCGTTACAATAGATACCAATTTACCCATCACTCGTTCCCAAGTGACAACTAGGAGAAAAGGGCTAAAGCAAGAATAGAGTAGTATCTAAATCGTCGAACAACTGGGGATATTTGTCCTACATACTTTCTTACCGAATCTCATTACCCACTAAGGGTTTCACATCTCCAACATCAAACCAACCAATTGAATACCTACACATCCTCCATTATAATGCCTCGATGAAGTCATCTCAATACTTGAGTGATAAATATTGTTGTATTTAAACTTAACTATAAATACCACCAAAGTTGATCGTACACACGTCTACAACATGTTATCAAGGACCTTGACACAATCATCCAGACGAATCCTTTAGCACTTAAACATGATAAAATTCCAAGTCAATACTCGCTACAAATAGAAGTGAACCTAAATCAACCAACACATACTCATAATACCCAAACAATCATAGTTCTTAACAATATCTCCATCCCACAACATAAATTTTCATGAGCTTAAGTTATAACAAATTTGATCCTTAGAAATCAGATACTCATCGAGGGATATGTCCAAGCATATAACCCCTCCAACAACACTATTGAAATGCTAGATTTAGTAATTGTAGATTACCTCTTAAGAACAGTAGAATTGTACCCAATGATCCCCACATTCAACCACACATAATCGATACATGACCTCGACGACTAGAGGAATATTAAGATTGCCGGACAACCATAAATACGCATGGTAGCCCTTCTGTAAATTCATACGCAAGGTGGTACATGTAGAACCACTAAAATACTTTAACAACTCCAAGACAACACCAATTATGTCATTCGAAATAACCAAATCTTCCCACTCAACCCAGAGAGCATCGCAAGATTTGGTACCCCTAATCCACCACTAGGGATCCACCCACAAAAGTGAAAACACACGAGAGCATAGCTAGGGAATAATACTCACATTACTAACAACCATCATAAACACTCCGACCATTTACCTTATTATCACCCAACACTTTTAAATGAAACATTTCTTAGGTACTCTAACAATCAATAGTAGTAAACTTACGACTCAACCCAGGTGTAAGTCCTTTCAAATGCTTAATACCGGATACAATTGATCATTTCTCACCTTGCCAATTCATACCTTGACAAAATAAATCACCACGAATGTAGACTCACAATGAAAAATCTGAATTGTAATTTCCACCATATAACACAATCCCTTTCTCTATCAACATTAGCTTGTACCTTGAAGATTTTTATGAATTCATGGATCTCCGTTTATTCTTGATCGCATATTCATCGATCTTACAATATATTTCGCTAAAATTTCAATCATACCCATTACTAGACTAAAAAACAAACCCAAACACTTATCATCACACTCAAGCTAATGTCCGCACACTTCTTTCTCAAGTTTTTTTCGATAGTTTTTGACCAACCTGATGGATCTGTGACACTATTACCATAGCCACAACAAAACGAATGAAATCACGCGTCTTTGAACCCAATTATCTACCCCTCTAAATATATCTTTTTAGCCTTTGCAATCAAATATAATATTCTTGCTCTAGCCTTTATCTAAAGGTTGTACTACATCCCACTATATTTTCCTTTATTATAACTCTAGCTCTTTAACATTCTATTCGAGTGGTGTCCCACCATCTCTTAAACTTTCCATACAACCACGTTACTTACCCAATATTAGAAAACCACGACCTTAGATACTCGCAAGTCGTACTTACTATACAAAATTCGCTTTACCAACAATCTTATTATACAGTTGCATCCCATCACAATCCATCACGACCTCATACCACAATTACCGTCGGTTAACCCTGGCTATCACTACGAAGTCAACTTTTTCATCGACATGACACATCAAACTCAGGTATACCCATCAAATTCAAAGGGCTAACCCAAATGTATACACATTTACTTACTAAAATGTTCAATTACCTTCAACCAAGTATACTCATTGGGACTTCTTTATCCATAAGCTTATCATTCCAGTATCAATCCACTCCTTTATGGCCTAAGATAAGATCACCAGTCCTCATACTACCCTTCTTCTTCTTAACAAACAAGACAAGAGCACCACACGGGGAAACACTAGGACAGATGAAACTTTTATCAAGAAGCCCTTAGATTTGAGCTTTAAGCTCTCTCAATTCTGACCACACGAATAGACTCAATAGAGGGGGATTCAACCTCAACATCCCAAATATGAGCCAATTACGCCAAACAATCATGCCCCACCAGTTTCCTACCTCGCACGAAAGATATGACCTTAGTTGACTTAGGCTTGTACCCTCTTCCCACTCTAACCTTCCCTACCCGGGATCTCTAGAGTTACCAACTTAACATTACCATTAAGCACAACATAATAGGGGGACAACCAAGTCATGCCTAAGATTATATCAAGTCAGTCATATCCAACATAACAAAATCAACCCAAGTCTGAAAATCCCTAAACGCAACATGAAAAACACGATATACAAGAGTGACTATGACTGACTTTTCAACGGGGGTAGAAACATGGATGGGGACATCAAGTATATCACAAACCACATCAAATCCCAAGGCAAGTAGGACCCATATCACACAAAATAATAGTCATCCGAGCACACACAAGAGTAGCACTAGTGATCACTGCATCACACACCTCAAACTCGGTTTTGCCCATAAAAGCATATAACTGAGCCCTGTCGTCTTGATGGGCAACCTCCTCGCCTGGCTACACTTCTCCTCTACATGCATTACCATTTCCCCGGCCTCCATGGCCTCGCTGATTTCCTCCTCATATGCCCTGGTTCTCCACAATTTTAACACACCTTATAATTTATATTCAATTGCTAAACATTGAACTAGATCGCGAGGGTTAGTATGGGTACAATTCGAGTTATGAAATTGTGACTAAGAAAAACAGGGGAGACAGGGCTGAGATTCTGTCTCGCCCTGTCCCACTCTGGCGGAAGAAATCCCGCTCTAGCGGCCTTGCCTTAGTGGGAAAAATCCCGCCCCAACGGCCTTTACGGAAACAGAACCCCTGTCAACAATTTTCTAGGTTCTTTTCTTTCCCAATTTCCCTAAAAGGTTCCCAGCTATAACACATGAATTTTTAAAGAAAAAAGCCCTTTAGCTAGGAAAATTATTGTCTAGCCCTCGGTCAACCCAACGAAGTACGCACTTTAGAATCCCTTTACATCGTTTCAACACTACCACACACATATCCCCAGGATACACCCAGACTCTCACACGGTTATCATTGGTCGCAATGCACGTCCAAATTTCTCACTTACTAACCACATTGTAATTTATCTAGACCCTTGCACCTAATCTCGTGATGACTTTCTTTTCACAACAACTTCCACGACACTCAAGCGGTTACAACTGGCACAATTTCAACATTTGGGCCAGCATATTGCACATATCAATATTCAGACAAGCAATATTGGGCACATAATCATAACAAAGCATTCAAACAATATACCCTTCACATTCATAGTTAATTTCTGACAACTAGAAGCACACATTCACCGTTCCAAGTTACAACTCGCAAACAAGTCCAATTTCTTTAATTAGTTCATTCCATAAATGACCATCAGCCATGCCTTATACGATTCCTAAGGCCAGATACCAATTGGAACCTTCTCAGTTCCAATTAACTTGCTTGTGTCCCTTCAGTCGGGACTACGACATCTAGTTCACTTTGTTGAGATACCAATTGAAATCAGGAGATACCAATTGGACTCAACTTATACCACAAGCGACAATAGTAGCTAGTGAGCCCCACAAATTAAAACTGCTAATTTCAATCATAGAACTTGGTCGAACCCAATTCTTAACCGCCTCAAACTTTAACTTATGGTAACCAGATCTTAAATCAATCTTAGAGAAAACCGATGCACCTTGCAACAAATCAAAAAAATCATTTATCTGAGGCAGTGGATACTTGTTCCGAATGATGACCCTATTCAACTGTCAGTAGTCTATACACATCTTCTCTTGCTAGTGATGATGTTACCACTTCTGTTGCTCTAGTTTGGACCATAGAGTGAATGAGGAAAGATACTATTTTTTATCACCCAGATACCAATTGGATTCAAGTCATAGCACGAAGGAGTAGAAAGAAGTGAGTTTTTTCCTAAAGTCCTATAGCCTCTCGAAAAAAAGTACGAACGTCATCATACCGTTTCGCAAGACTCTATTAGACTCGTTTTGGTACAATGTGATCAATGAACCTAGGGCTCTGATACCAACTTTGTCACGACCCAGACCGTCGTGATTGACACCCACACTAACCCTCCGGTGGAAGAACCATTACTACAACCCAACTAACAAACTCAACCAAAAACTAAGGCATTTAAAGAAATAGGAGCAAGTTTAAATGTAGAAATTATATAGAGTTTTCATAAACTCCAAAGGTTTTTAACAAATAACTAATCAAACTAATGCAGAAGCACAACCCCTAGAACCTGAAAATCATTATACCAAAACTCTACTAACGATAAGTCTAAGAACAAGGGGTACAACCCCGAAACTAAACAACACCTTAAAGAATAGTCTGAGTCCAAAAAAATGGACTTAAACAAGAAAGATCCATGACAGCCTAAAAGAACTGGCTCACCCTTGAATTTGATCACGCTCAACAGTCACCTAGCTGAGGTTTATCAATAGCCGCCTGAAGATGCCCTATACTCAACAAAGAACAAGCAAGTGCAGTATCAGTACACAACCACAGTGTACTAGTAGGATCACTCGGCTATCCCAATAAGTGAAACACATGCAAGTAACCACAATATTATAAAACATGCATATACCGAACATATATAATATTAGTCATCTTTTCAAGATCAATGTAGCATCACACGTTCTCAATAATACACATTGGTTATCAATTTAGAGCAACATACAGTCTTCCAATATCAATCATCATTAGATATGAACATAATCATCGCAAGTAGACACACAACACAATTCAATGGTCCTCTCACAGAACCCAATTCAATGGTCCTATCATGGAACCCACACCCAAACTGTTAGCATACCGGAACGTGGTATCAGATCCAATGTTTATGCCGGAACGTGGAAATCGATCCAAGTTAGTTATGCCGGAACGTGGCAACCGATCCATTCAACAAACCACAATCACAATCACAATGTATATTCTCACAATCATACAACAAGAGGTGATTCATGGCATACAATTATTCAATTATCCTCATTTACGATTAGAGTGATCAATAATGCAATATTCGCATACATACATGCATTATAATGAGCAATTACAAACATATAAATCACACCAACATGAAATCACAACCATCACCTACCTCGAAACAAGCTTGAAACCCGAAGAAACTTGATCATTCCCTTTCCGAATTTGTTCCACTTATTCTTGGTCTACAAACAATCAATATAATATAGGAATCAATAAACAATCACTAATTACCCGAATTACTAACAATTTTGTGAACCCTAGATTATACCTATGAACCGAATTATCCAAATTAGGGTTGTTTTCACCATAGAATCTATAACAAAACCCTTCCCTCATCAACATTCACCCATTTTTATTACGCTCTACGGATTGAAAAACGGATTCAGGGAGTGAAAAGCTTACCTTTAGCCTCAAGAATAGTGAAAAATGAGTAGGAGTCGCCTGGGATTCATTCATTAGCTCTAAAAATTGAAAAGTGCCAAATAAGGTCGCTTAAGGGTTTATTTACGACTTTAAGTCGCGTCTGGCACGCCACAGCGACCACCACCCCGCTACAGCGTCCCCGCTAGATCCCGCCAAGGCGGCTTGCACGAACCAGTGAGCTATTTTAATAATTCCAAAATCCCCCTTTCACAACACACCTCTAACCCACAATGCTCAGAAAATACCCTTCACGCTAAGATCGATTTCGGGAGTTCTACTCGCCCGAATTCAATTCCGTAAGGTCGTACGGATTTCTTAACGAGTTATCTAACCACTCATGTAACCAGAATTATAAATAAATCACCCAATTGTTACCAGATTTCCCTACACCTTAAAGACTCTGATTTCGTCCAAATCTGGACAAGGTTGGGAAAATCCAAATACTACGAAAAAGTTTTTCGGTCTCAAATTTTCCCCCGTTGGTATTTCTATAACGACGGGAACAGGTCGTTACACTAAGAGAGAACAATTTCATGTATTGTGATTGTCGCACCCTATTTCGAACCGGCCGAAACAGTTCACAACATAATGTAGCTGATACTCTGATTTTTGGAAAAAATTGTTTTTGTTTTTGAGTCGCCACCTAAATTTTAAGGAAAATATTAGGAAAACCATTTTTTAAAAATATGTAAATGTAAACTCTGTTTTGATTTGCGAAACCAGTGAGATTCTGAGTAAGGGTTTTGGTTACTCGAGGGGAAGGTGTTAAGCACCCCTCAGAGCCTATCCAAAGATAGTCCTTAAACTCAATTTAGGAAAATATGATTAGGAAAACTTGTTTATTTATTTGCTTTAAAATCAATGATAAGTTAATTGGTTAGTTTAAGAAAAAAAATAAAATACAAGATACGACATATATATGCCTTATAAAATAGACTTAATAGTAGTATTTTTATCATATTGTAAAAATAAATAAATAAATGTACTTAAGAGTACGATTTATATGTGAAAATAGTTGTATCATAAAATTATCCTAAAAAAATAAGTAGATGTTGCATTTGTGAGAGTCTGTCGTCTTATATAAGACGTGAAATAAAAATAAGATAGTAGTTGGGTGTGAATACGTAGTAATATGTGATGTGTAATTTGAATGAAAATATACAAATTGGAATTTTCTAAAATAAAATAGAATAAATGATACTAGATGTCAAAATATCATATAAAAGCTTGTGATCTTAAATATATTTATTATGAAGTGTAATATGTAAGTTGTTCAAAATATATGAATGTTTATCATTCTTTTTACATGTAGGGATAAGTTGACGATAAATTGTATTTGGTAAAATAATGTGTAAAGTGTAGGAATAAATTTA
>JAJOOR010033383.1:0-17390 GCA_036250505.1 Solanum acaule | reverse complement strand
AAATATTTCTTATACTTTTCCATAGTTTTTATCTTTTAATATATTATTTCAAGTTTGAAACTTAGAATTATGAATGGGCCAATAAAGATTATAGTCCACAGATGTTGGTAATTATAATAAAGCTTAAATCAAAATCAAATTAATACTAATGCAAAAGGAAAATCAATTTAACACTAAGAATGACAATAATATTGAATATTTGTTCTTTAATTTTAGGGATAAGGGTCTGAAAAATACTCCAACTTTGATCGGATTTCCTGTTGCGATACTAAACTTTCATAAGGACCTATTACCTCCCTAGACTATTTAATATGTAATTGCACACAAGTGAAATATTGAGTACATAGCTAAGACATTAAGGAATCGTCTTAACTATATTTTCATGCTCATAGATCATAAATATTCCATCACTCCTTTGGTATTCTCGCAAATAATTATGTAACATTTGTAAAAGTTATGACAATTTTCACTTATATGTCAATATCGATCATATGGTTCATGTCTTGTTTCACTTGTGTGCAATTACATATTTTCAGTGCATTAATTTCGTGCTAAAATGATTATCAAACATACATCACTAATTTTGTCCTTTTCAATATTAAATTGCTTTAAACATTTTCATATGTAGCCGAAAGAGAAGTTTTTTTAATTATGAAAAATCAAATAAGTATTACTACCTCCGTTCTTATTTATATTCACCAAATCAATTCCTACTTTATCATTTATATTCACCAAATTTAAAGCAACAATAAATTTTATATCGGGAGAATAATAAATTTTAAAAAGTAATGATGTCATTATTAATTTTATTTACATATGAAATAAATGATTAGTAGATATAAATGTGAGGTTGTTTTAACAAAATATAAATTTGTGGGTCAATTTTTGTATTTAATTAAAAAAAATCTCAAATCATGATATGAAATTCTCAAATCATGATATGGAATTCCCAAATCAAAATATGATGACTATCATCGAAAAAAAATAAAAAATCGTGACTAAGAAATAAAGAAGGACTTGTGTTCTGGTGACATGGCAAAAGGGGGAAAAAGGATAAATACATCATATATAATTGTATATTATCCTGCCAATATCAAAGGAATATTAGCTGACGTTGTGTACGGTATTTTCATAGAGAATAAATGATCATTGGGCATAGCACTTTATGGTTCTAATAAAGCTTTTGATTATTGGTTGATGTATTACCTTTGTTACCTATAAATAACACTTTTTAACGCAATTGTAAAGGGTTAATTGGATACTGAACAATACGAAAAAACAACATAATAAATTGATATTCTTGTGCTCCAAACTTGTGATATTTTACTAAGTCTTAGCTCATAAGTCTTACTATAAACAAACGCCCCTAGATCCAATATCAAGAACACTTAAACATCACTGGATCCAATGAAAAGATATTAATGTTGAGGTCATTACCAACGAGTGTTGCCGAGATCATTATCGGTAAGTACATGGACTATGGGTGTTCCTCATGAGTATCATTGATATTTGTGGTTGATGAAATTGATAATTGTGATTGATAAACTTGATATTATGGTTGATGAACTTGATACTGTGATTGATGAATGCGATACTTGTGATTGATGAACTGTAACTATTGAATTGTGATTATGGAACCTTGTGAATTGTTCATTGTAAACTATTAGGTTGAGCTGATTTCTATGCAGATTATAGTTATGGTAGTTCAGTTGGGAAGATAGGAGTTCTCATTTTCTAGCTAGTTTTACCTTGTTTTAGTGGGTTGCTTGCTGAGTACCGTGTGGTTTAATACTCACTCCTTACTTCTACACTTGTGTAGGGTCCGAACACGAATTATGTGATTGCCCTTCCTCCATCTTCTTTCGAGGGTTATTGAGGAGACATTGAGAGGTGGCTGCTAGTCATTCCGGTGGACCCTCTTGTTCCCTTTTTATGTCTTGTTCTATTTGAGAAACAAAGACATTGAGATTTGTATTTATCTTTCAAGTTATTTTTTTATTACACTAGTGGCTTGTACATGTGACTACCAGATTTTGGGGGTATCTGAGAATGACTAAATTTTCCGCTCTCATGTTATTTTTAGTTTATTTTCGCTCTTTCTATCGTTTTCTGGATTTTTGACTGACTTATCTTGATGGAAAAGATGAGTGTCATCACCATTATTTTTGGATCGTGACTGCGTGACATACATCCCCTTAATCTCATTATTCATTCAATTGTATTATTTTCTTGATAAACAATAATATTATAAGTAGAATCTAAGAAAGGTAGAATATATGCAACACGTAACTTCTTGCGTTCTGAAATAAAATAAGTAATATTTGGAGCAGCTAGCTCCACGTGTGAAAGGAAAATAAAGGCTTCCTTTTTTTGTGTACTATTTTAATTTCTGCTTTATTTCTACTAATTGGTGCCTTAATTTTTCCTTTTTATGAACGTGTATCATGGGCTGGTTGCTCTAGTCTTTGGTTAGGCAAATATCCTTATTGCATGCATGCATGACTTTTGAAATCCAGGATTTAAAGATTTCGGGTGCACCAAATAAGATTTCTAAACTAAACTCAAAATAAAAATAATGAAATAGTGCTCTAGTTGAATTCAAATCCTTTTCTCGCAGGTGATCCCTCTACCTTGTACAATAGCACAAGAACAGTCATATGCTCCTCATGAGTGCACTATTTATTATAGAGAAAATTGTATAAAATAGCAAACTATTAATTTAAATTAAATGTTATAACCACAGTTTCATTTAATTCTAATCCATAGCAAACACTTGTCATTCGCCTCTCTCCCAAAAATTTGGCTCGCCACTCTCCTTGATCTCGCTCGCCACTCTCACTTTTATACAAACACAAATGTATAAATTGCGTTTGTGTTTGTATAATACAAGAGAAAACTATATATACAAATACAAATACATATATTTTCGTCCTATACACTTATAATTATACAAATACAGATCTTCCCCTACCGGTTCTCTTTTGCCTTTCTCTCTTTCTCGCTTTATACAAACACAAATTATACAAATCACAATGTATAGTTTGTGTTGTATAAAACGAGAGAGAGGGAGAGATTTGATATACAAATATTTTATTTCGATTTAATTGTATACAAATTCAAATTTTATGCAAATATACAAACACAATAATTGATACATATACATAGTAGTTACATATATACAATTATCTAACCGATATACATATACAATCATTGCACTTTTATACAAATGAATGCCTGCCTGCGATTTATACAAATTTGATGCTCCATAGCAAACATAAAATTTTCTATGGACCGCAATTATACAAACTATAGCTATAACATACAAATATGATTTTTTATGTTTGCTAAAACTAAAATTTACTCTTTATTATATCCTAATTTCTGCCAGTTTCTCAAGATAAATATACATATATGTATATATGATTTTTTTTCCTGAAATTAACGGATGCACGTGCAATCCCCCATTGATAAAGATGAGTCCGCGCCTACTTTTCAGCCCTTTATTGGCTAAGAGAAATACATTTTTATTGTTATTTCTGCCATTTTTAGCTAATTTGTACTTAATTAGGTATATATATGCTTTTTCTTTGTTTTGCTTTTTCTAATTTGTTTCAATAATGGACAAAAGTGAAGTTAGAATTTTAAATTTATGAATTCTAGATTCTAGAAAAAGAAAATACTATTGAACTTTTTATAAATTATTTATAAATATTAAATAATTTTAAAAAAACATATATAAATACAAGATATATGTCAAAGCTACTGAGTTAAGCTGAATTCCTACATTGATGAAAGACTAGCTTCCCCCCTATAAACTGGTTGATTGTAATTATACAATGATCTATTATTATTACGAGCTTTTAAATTACATTAAATAATTTCTTATTCCAATATAATGCCATATATATAATTATTGATTGGGATAGGGAGAGTACTAAATATTGAAAAAAAAAATTCTAACACTAAACAAGCCACTATATCTATATTTTGGATAAACTCTTTTGAATATTAAGGATGAAAATTTCCCCATCAAGAAACAATCTCCAATTCCACGACTTTTGGAAATATTAGGTAGAGTGTTGAGTATAATCTATGTAGAAGGGTCTAAAGAGTTCCTCGATTACTTGAATCAGTATAAATTTATCCTCCGTCCATCTTTCGGATCTTAAATTAATATTCCTGATGTCAACTTTTTGACTTAATTTCTAACGCTACACTCATAAGATGGATGTAGGACGATATTATACCAAATTTCATAGCTTAAGGGCATTGGTTGACCTGATTTTGGATTCCATAGTAACTTTAAAGGAAAAATTACATAAATATACAACTTAAGATATCATAATCTCTAAATTTCCTATCATTTAAAAGAATTACGAAAATCCCGTCTCGAATACATCACTATCTCCTCTTGGATACATCCATATCCCCTCTCGGATACATTTTTCCCTCTCTGATACATCCTGCCCTCTCGGATACATCCATATCTCCTCTCGGATAAATCCTCCCCTCTTGGTTACATCCCTATATATCCCTTCTCGAATACATCCCTATATATCCCTTCTCAGATACATCTCTCCTGTTAAATAATGTATCATTTGCAATACATCGGACAACCAAAGAATGTATCTGATAATAATGAAAAATTTGAGATAATTGGGAAACCTTCAGGGATAAGATGTAATTAGCCCCAGCCCAAATGTATGTGGTTTCTATAAAATGCCCAAATTTAAAATTTAAAAAAAATTTAGTCTTCTACTCACTACACTCACCTCCCACCCACCCCCTTCACTTCCTCTCTCTTTCACTTTTTTTTTCTTCTTAGATCTTGTCCACCATTTTAAATTAGTTTTTTTTTTCAATTTATGACAAACACAAGGGAGAAAAAAGGGAGGAAATAACGATGACATTCATATAGAAATAATTAGTTTAATAGAATATGCTTTAATTAATCAACTATATATACTACATTTTTCTTTCACAAATCAGACAACTTTTATCATCTATATCTATATCTATATATACTATATTAAAAACATGACGATCCTTAGAAATGTTGTTTGAACTTTATGCCCTTTATCAAAAATTCCGTTTTTGACAAAATCGTCATTTTCACTAATTTTCTCAAGTTATTATTAATTATGAAAAACATAATTATTATTTTTACACGATTTTGTTAAGTTAGCTTGAAAATTATTTTAGGATTAAGATTCTTTTAACTAGTAATTTTGTACGGCTTTGTTAATTTAGTTTTGAGAGTTACTTTAGAATTTGGATTCTTTTAACTAATTAATTAATATTACTAAGTTTAGGTTAGAAAAACATATTTTATAAAAAGCACCTAATAATGAATATAACTTGCGGTTAAACTTTAGCCACAGTTATGGTGTATGAAGATATCAATTGTTAGTTTGATTCTCGACTTCATTTTCTAAGACATGTCGACTAATGTAATTTTTTTTTTTGTATTTTGGGTGAGTTTTAGCTTAATTTGTTACAAATATTTATATTATGTTATTATGTACATATAGAACATAGTTTATTTTTTCTTTTATCTTATTGTTTAGAGTTTGTTTTTTATAGTAATACCGTTGTTTTCCCATGTTACAACTTCCGTACCAATTCGATCGATCCAGAATGAATCGGTTAAACATTCTATTAGGTAGCAACATATATAATTTTGACTTTTTATACCAATGACAAGTTAAGTACTCTTTTTGTCCCTATTTTCTAAAAAATATAATGAGTAAATATGTTTAAGACCTTATCAATTAATAAGGGTAAAATGATAAACTTACTATGTCAATTATTGTTTTCTTAGTAAATGTGCCGAATCAAAATTTGACTAATAAATAAGAACAGAGGAAGTAGATATCAAAAACAACTCATATATCTCGAAACACCAAAATCAAATCATTTAAAGTTTTATACTTCTTCTTATTTTTCTTCCGTTTTAATTTGTTTGTCTTATTTTTTATTTTTAAAAAAAAAAAAAAAACTATAAATCATGATAATTGACAACTTAAAATATTTTTTAAAAAAAATATAAGAAATTCAATTGGTTATAAAAAAATCGATTGATTCATAAAATTAATCTATTTGTGTCGCATAAAATGGGACCAAAGAAGTAACATGTATTATTTAATTTGAAAAATAAGTAAAAAGTATTGTCAATCTCAATAATTAACAATATGTTGACTCTTGAAATTCTATTTGTGCTACACTTATCGGGACAAGGGAAGTAACATATATTATTTAAAAATTATGTAAAAATCACTATAAATTACAATAATTAACAACTTAAAATATTTTAAAATCATATTAAAATTTAATTGACTCTCTAAATTTTATCTATATCACATAAAGTGAGACAAAAAATAACGAATATTTGGCTCGTACAAGCACATGCACTTATGTGTAGTAATAATATAAAGTGCGTAACTTTAACTATAGTTGAAATAAAATGTATGTACAAAAACAAACTAAATAAATCAGGAGAAATTATCAAAAAGAAAAATTGATAAGTATCTCAACTATACTCTCAACAAGAAGGAGTTAACTATGAAAGAAACATTTGCCTAGAAAAAATGGTTAGAATTCATTTGAATCTTATTTGCCAATGTTACTTCAAAAAGTTTTTCAAACTTTTTTCTAATAAATATTAGAAACTCTTTCTTAAATAATGGTTAGAATTTTAAAGACTCAATCAACATCCAATAAGGAAGAATATCAAGCAAGCATAGTTGAATAAGAAGATTCACCGCCAATTAATACCTAAAATGTGAGTCCCAAATCGAGTGGAATGAAGTTGATTGGTCTTTTTAAAGAAAAAATAATACTTATACCCAAAAAAAAGAATTTTTTTATAAGCGGCTATTCTTTTATTTTCATACCCCCTGTTTTTACTCCCTTTGCTCTTTTGACTTGGCACACCGCACACCTATTAAGAAAATATTGATTGCTATAATGAGCTTATCATTTTACCTCTATTAATTGATAGGATCCCAAATATTACTCACTACATTTTATTTTTTTTTAAAGAAATTAACTTAATATTAATAAATTGAGGGTATAATAGGTTAAAAAAATTGTCCTATCTTGACTTATCAAAATGATATGTAAAAAGAAAAATTAGACAAGTAAAAAGGGACAGGGGGAGTAACTACTAATTCACGTTTACTCCTTAATACCATCAAAGTATATATATACTCTGATGGTATCAAAGATGAAGAAACAATACATCAATGAATATGATCAGAGTATATATAAACTCTGATGGAGTTCAGTGAATAGAACAAGGACAGACAGGTAAATAGTTTGGACTGTGGGTCCAATCAGGATAAATATATTCGATCGAATCCAATTTGGATAAATACTTTACCTAATGGGTCTAATTTGTGTAGCTTTGCCCTTTTAAAATATGCTTAAACATTAGCTAGTTTTTGAAGTGAGCTAGACTCAAGATTCATTTCTTTACATGGTATCAAAATTAGACCCATCTGAATTTATTTTTTACCCAATCGACATTAGTTCCTTATCATATACTCCCTCCGTCGCGTTTTATGTGGCACTCTTTGACTTAATCGGGTTAAGAAAAAATGAAAAGCTTTCAAGACTTATGGTCTAAATCAGACAAACTAAAAAATAAAAGAAAGCCACATAAAGTGGGATGAAGGGAATATTGTTCACACTCCAAATATTCAATCACGAGTGTGGGGATATTAGGGTTGCGTATCAGCCGGTTCGGTTCAATTTTGAAGTTTATCAGTTTGACTCATCAGTTATCAATTTGTAGACATGCTAAACCATTATAGAACTATTAAGATATTGACTTATTAGGGTAATTGATTTATCGATTATATATTGATCGTTATTGATTTATTATCAATTTAACCGTTACGATAATAATAATAATAATAATTTAGAATCACTTAGAAACAAGATGACAAACCAAATGAACTATGCACATGAATTGACATATTTCATCTTGCTGAAAAGCAAACATCGTCAATTTGTAGAATAAACGAAAGTTGAGACAATCAAATATAAAAGTATGAAACTAAACCCTAATTCAATCACTTTATATATTGAGTGATACAAATCTAATTTATTAATTTACTATTGAGTCATCGGTTAGCCAATTAAGAAAATTCTCAAAATCGTTAAAAACTGATAACCCGATTATAAAAAAAATAATTGTTATAAAAAATGTTAAGCCAATAACCTATCACATTTAGATCAATAACTTTTGTTCAATTTGAATTATAGATTTCAATTCAATTTTGAATCGTCCTAGCTTCCTGCGCCAGGATGTAACACTACTAATATTGTGTTAATCCCAAAAGAGAAATAACTTGAATTTGTTTCAGATTTACAACATATCTCTCTTTGCAATGTTGTTGATAGAATCACTTGTAAAGTCACAGAATGAAATGATGTATGAATCTAATAATCTCTGAGGCCCCAAGTGCATTCATTACAGAAAGACACATTACATATAATGCAATGATTTCCTTTGAAGAGATATATTATCTAAAGAGGAAAACAAAGGTAAATGGGTTATGCATTCACTTAAGATGTATATGAGTAAAGTTTATAATCGCGTTGAATGGGATTTCCTACGAGTAATGATGATAAAGTTATACGTATGGTAACCACAATTACTTATCATTTTAGTTACGGTGGCAAGCAGTTCGAAAATATTTCTCCCAGAAGAGGCTTGAGGCAAGGTGATCCTATATCACATTATCTATTTTTGATATTTGCGGAGGGTTGTTGAAGCGCATGTCTATTCAGTCTTTGCTTATATTCATGATAGATCGAGTAATCTAAAAAATAAACAATTAGAAGTGTATTAGTGTTTAACGAGCAGGGCGAAAAGTATGGCTCAAAACAGTGGTTCAATCAATTCCTACTTATGTGATGAATATGTTCTTAATTCCAGAATACATGTGAACTTTTTGAGCAAGGCATAAATGGATTTTTGTAAAAATTGAGATCGAGGAAAATCGAGGGATAAGATGGATGTCTTGGCAAAAAGTTTGTGTCCGCAGGAGGATGAGGGTTTGGGCTCCATCATTTTAATATTGTCATGCTCACAATAACATGGTAAAATATGTTAACTAGGCTCGAGGCTCTTGTGAGTAAGTTTTTTCAAGCTCAATACTATCATAAATCTAATTTTCTCCATGCGGAACTAGGCCCAAATTCTAGCTTTGTATGGCGAAGCTTATATGTAGGCAAGCGAATTCTGAAACAGGGATGTCTCCGACGTATTGGGGATGGTAAGACAACAAGAGTCTATGCTGATCCATGGCTGCTTAAGAAGAATTCAAATTATATTGAAAGCTCTATTTTTCTTGGAAGTGAGAGTTTACTTGTGGCAGATCTGATGAAATAAGGTGCAAAAGGATGTCACTTGAATTTGCTATGTACTCTCTTTAATGACGTTGATATGGAGGCTACTAGGCAAATTCTGTTGAATATTAGGCCTCGAGGAGATACTTGGATGTGGAAATTTAACAACAAAAAATTATACTCCGTAAGAAAATGAGTATTGTCTCCGTTATAATTAAAACATAGCACCTAACTCACAGGACCAAAAACTTTGGAAATTCATTTGGAGCATATCATTACATTCTTATCTGGAGAGCTTTGAAAAATATTCTACCTATGTATGAGTATTTTCAAAAAAAAAATGTGTAGCTAGTTCAATCTGCCCTTGATGTTTGCAAGCATCGGAAAGTGTGAAACATCGCACTGGAGAAAACAGTCATGATTTTGTGGAGCTTGTGAGAAGCCAGAAATAATTTATGTTGGAATAATAAACAAAATGTGCCAGCTGTTACTTTGTACTGTGCGAAGGATCTTGAGGAATGGAGGAGTGTTAATTCGGGAGCTGAGATGATTGTTGCTGCAAAAATGATTACTAAATGGGGGCGACCTCTACTTGACACAATTAAATGTAATACAAATGTCTCTTACGATATCAATACCGGTTTGACAGGAATAGACCTGGTGCTACCTGATCATCACTTAGGTCAATTAATTGCTGAATTTTTTTAATTTCTTGGCCGTGTGGCTAGCCCATTGTTGGCCGAGATCATAGGGGTGCATGAGGAGTTGGCTAAAGGAACGGTTCATTAGAATGAGGTTAGTTGTGGAAATTGATAATCTACTTGTGAAGCAAGAATACAATTTGGTGAATTAATCTTATTTTGATTCTTTAGTTTTTTATTGTAAAACTCTCATCAAGAGTTACCTTTTCTTTCTTTGCCGGTCGCTGTTAAGACATCAGTGAATTAGGTTGCTCATTATCTTGCTAGAGCATCTGTTTTTATGTTTGATTCGATGAAGTAGGATACTAACCCTCCATATTTTATTACCGATATACTCATTTTCGATTCGAATAATACTATTTAAAAAAAAGAAGCTAGTCTTACCGTGCAATTAAGCCAATATCCATATCATAATGTGAGTAATACGACATCCAAATTACGTATAACAATGAAACTAATTAGGAAGTTGGCGTGTAATTTATTGTTTTGTATATGAATTTATTATTTCTAAGAAATGAGGAATACTACCTTTAACATTTTACAGCTGTTGCTTGTTGTGGAAAAAATATGTTGTTTTTTCTCTTGTTTTCTGTGATGTTTGGAATTTTATCCTTTGACTATTGAGTCCACAACGTGGGCATTTCCAATTTAATTGGAGAGTCGTAAATTCAACATTCTTTACTATTTTAGTAATAATAATTGCACTCACCGGGCTATATAATGCTCAATCTGTCCCTAATTACTTGTTCATTTTTCTTTTTATAATTCCTAATTATTTGTTCATTTTGACAAATCAACAAAGGAGAATTTCTTTTTATCTTTTATACCCTCAATTAATTACTTTGAAAATGAAAAAACTTTTTGAAAATCTTAAATTTTTAATTAATCCACTTCATATTTAATAAGGGTAAAATGGTAAACTTACTATGTCAATCATTGTTTTCTTGTGCCAATTCAAAAGTAGACAAGTAATTAGGGACGGGAAGAGTACTATTTAAGTGTCGCTTGATCAGTGGGATAAGGATAATAAATTTTTAATTTTTAATATATTAATTATTTTTGAAATTATGTTATCTCACTATTTATATAAAATAGTTAGATCATAAAAATAAAATAATTATAAAAATATATTAATTTGTAAGATATCCTTAATTATCACATCTTACGTATAACTATAGATTAATTATTGAGGTGGATGTATGCAACACGGATAAGATATTGTCATAATGATTAATTGTTTATTAATTGCAATTGCTAGAAGGTTCTTATTTCAGTTAATTTCTTTATCTTATCCATTTTAGCACGATTATATGCAAAAGGTCAATATTGTAGTTGGTTTTACTTGACATACTTTAATTTTTGTTTATTTCTATCATTAATTAAGCTAATAAATGGGTGGAAAGGGAATAATATAGTGAAAGAAAAAATAGGATTAAATTAAAATTAAAATTAAAGAATAAATAAAGGTAAGATAATTTAATCAAATTATTTTTTGATTAATATTTTCTTAAGAAACGCGTTATAGATAAATATGATAAGTAAAAATGGAGCAAAACAAGTGTATTATTTTGCCTTTTTCTTAGATTAATCATATGATATTTGAATTAATCACATGAGTAATGTACAAATGTATGATGTGAAAAGTTAATTTTGGTGTTCGATCAATTTTGAAGGTTCAAATTTAAAATATCTCATGAAAAGTGATCAAGAATCCTTTACCATTTTCCTATATCCTTTATTGCCCTTTTTCCAATTTATTTATTATAACTAAACTGTTTTATTATCATAATAAACGGATCCATAGCTTAGCTTAAACACACAACACGCTATCCTTTATTGAATCCCACTTTCATCCATTTGTTTCCTTTCTAAGTTTTTTTTCTTAAAGTAGTCTTCCTTAAAAAGTTACCCCTCAGGTTGGATAAGATCCACGTTATTTATTTATTTATTATCTATTATTTTATATAAAATTTATACTATGTTTGATAAATAGATAAAAAATAAATTATTTCGGTATAAAATTAATATAATGTTTGACTGACAATTTTAGAAACCACATATGTAATACATGTACAAGTTAAGAGGGAATTTATATTATTTTATATATGATAGAAGGTGAAATAACTAATACATGTATAACTAAAACATGAATAACTATCATAGCTAATACCTTGCATAAAATCATACATAGATTCATTCATAATTAATTCTTACATCATTAGTGTCACACCCCTTTTTTCGACTGGCAGAAAGAAAGGGTTTCTCCAATTTAAGTGACGTTATTGATTAGGAATTATTTTAGTTTTTTCAGAGTCGCCACTTGGAATTGAGTTATGCTGTTCCAAGTCACCTTTTCTTTTTAATCCCTAACCAAAAGGAAATGACTCTTTATTATGGTCTGCGAACTAGAAATTCGGGTAAGAAATTTTGTTGACCGAGGGGAAGGTATTAGGCATCCCTCGAATCATGTGGTTCTAACACGGTCGCTTTTAGTGACTTATACTTATCTTAAACTATTTTGGATATATGGCATGCTACGGTTTGCTTGCATTTTTCTATTGTTGAACTTTTATTTGGTCTTGTAACGACCGGTTTTCGTCGTTAAAGAAAAGTCAACGGGAAAATTTTTTGGGCCGGACAACTTTTTGGTAGTAACTTGAAATTTTCCAACCTAGTCTAGATTTGGACGAAATCGGAGTCAGTGAGGTCTAGAAAAATCTGGTAACAAATGGGAGATCTAATTATGAATTTGATTGCATGAGTACATAGCTAAGATGTTAAGGAAACCGTACGACTTTACAGAATTGAATTCGGGCGAGTAGAACTTTCGAAATCGATCTTAACATGAGAGGGCAGTTTCTGAGTGTCGTGGGATGAAGGTCTGTTGTGAAATGGGGGTTTGAGAATTCTTTAATCAGCTCTTTATTTCGTGCAAGCCGCTACGACGGGATTTGTGCCGCCAGGGCAGGGCCGCTGTAGCGGGGTGAGGATCGTTGTGGCTGGACAGACGCGACTTAAGTCGAAAATAAATCTCAAAAAACATTTTACTCTGCACTTTTCGACTTTGAGAGCTAAGGAACGACCCTAGGTGTTTTCTTGACAGTTTTCCACCATTCTTGAGGCTAAAGGTAAGGTTTTCACACCCCGAATCCGTTTTTTGATCCGTAGAACTTAGTTTCTTGGGTGATTATTGTTTGGGAAGGGCTTTGGAACTGTTTGGATGGTGGGAAAAAGCCCTAACTTAGATATTGGGATCATGGGGCTGATCTAGGGTTGATAGTGTTGATTTTAATCTGGGTAATTAGACATCGTTTATTAATTCCCGTGTTATATTGATTGTTTGTAGACCAAGAACAAGCGAAAAAAAATCAAAAAAGGAAAAAATCAAGTTTCTTAGGGGATTCAAGCTTTGTTCGAGGTAGGTGATGGTTGTGATTTCATGTTGGTGTGATATGTATTTGTAATTACTTCATTATGATGCATGTATGTATGCGACTGTTGCATTATTGATCACACTAATTGTAAATGAGGATGATTGAATAATTGTATGTCATGAATCATGACTTGATTGTACGATTATGAGAATGTACATTGTGATTGTGATTGTGATTGTGGCTTGTTGAATGGATCTGGTGTTACATTCCAACACACTAATTGGGATCGATTGGCACGTACTGGCATAAACATTGGAACGGGTGTCACGATCCGACACACTAACTTGGAACGGGTACCACGTACCGATACACTAACTGTTTGGGTGTGGGTTCCATGAGAGGACCATTGACTTGACATAACTGTATATCTTGAAAATTGTGAAATTGTACGTTGCTTGTAAGTGATAATTGATATTGTATATGTTCGGTGTATGCATGTTTATTATGTTGTAATGACTTATATATGTTTCGCCTATTGGGATAGCCATGTAATTCTACCAGTACAATGTGGTTGTGTAATGTTACTGCACTTGCTATTTCTTTGTTGAGTACATGATATCTTCAGGCGGCTATTGACAGACCTCACTTAGAAGATCAGTGATCAATCGAATTCAAGGGTGAGCCAGTTCTTCCGGGCTGCCATGAGTTCTCTTTTCGTTTATGTCCACATCTTCGGACTTAGACTAGTACTTAAATATTTTCTTATGTTTAATTGGGTTGTACCAATTTCCTTAGACTTATGATCCTTGTTAGCGTTTTGGTACATTGACTTTCAAGTTCTAGGTAGTATTTTCGCATTTGTTTTGTTAGACTTTTGTTGGAGTTTATGGGAACTCTATTTTTCCTTTAGCATTTAAACCTGTTTCCATATCTTTAAATGCCTTAGTTTTTGGTTAAGTTGTTTAGCTTGGGTTGTAGTAATGGTTCTTTACCGGAGGGTTAGTGTGGGTGCCAATCACGACGATCTGGGTCGTGACAGGTCTTAACCTAGATGTGTAACTATATTCTTGGTCTTGACATTTAGAGAATAATTATCTTCTTCGAATTCACACCTAATAATTTTGTCGTCTATGAGTCTTATTTTAAATTAATGAAAGTAAACTATATTACTGGACACGGTGCGTCACCGCATCTTTAAGTTTCTCTTAATGTCTCAAAAAGATGCACAACCACATTTTTAATCGAAACAAATATTTTTAATGTACCTAAAAGTTCGTCTAACGTTAAAAGAAAATACTTATTCCTTATTAAGAAAAATCAAACATAGTAAAATACTAAATTCTATAATAAAATTTTAGATTATCTTCATATCTTTTTATTTGTTACTATTCTTAAAGTTGACGTCAAAATTAAGCATACACTTTCTATTCCAACAAAATCATACTGAATTGTTAAAATAAATCTCATTTTTTTTGGTTTGATAAAATAAAACAACAATAATTTATTTATTTATTTAGCCTAACAATCCCTACTTTATCATTATTATCTAAATCAAGATAAGAACAATGCCATGACCCGTTCATTTTTAAGAGATCACAACTAACGAATAAAAATAAAAAAATAAAAAATAATCACCGATTAAAGCTACATTCATTCATTAAACAGAGATATAACAACTAATAAATTATTCATTTCAATTAAATTATGAATAAAACAAAATATAAGAAAATTTATCATATAATTACATCAAATTCCATAAATAAATTAAAGAGATAAGACAAAACTGAATACCTCAAATTAAGAAAATAAGTACCGTAAAATTTTAACTAAAGCTCGATTAGAACACTCATGAATCTTCTTTTTCAGTGTAAGATGTTGGGTATGGTTTTTTTCTTTTTTCCTCTTTTCGTATGTTGCTGGATGTAGTGTATATAGGATATGTGTGTATTGCTGTTGGTGTTTTAATATATATTTTTGTTGTTGTCAGTGTGCAAATTGTTTTTGTTGGATTGGACGTGTATTTTTTTTTGTTCTTTGAATGAATGTGTTTTCTGTGTCGTTGCTGGATAGTGTTAGTGTAGTATATGTCGGGGGCGGATTTAGCAAGGGTTATGGGGTGTCATGTGACACTACTTTGTTGAATGTTTTTACGAAATATGTATAGTGTGAAAAGGGAAAAAACAGAGATAAAGATATATATTATAAATGTGACACTCTTGCGATCAAAGCTTTGTGTAGTTCAACTGATTTTTGGCTGGAAATTCGCAAGTCAGATCGTGTATTCAAACCTTACTGGCCTCATTTGTTTTATGTTTTTTTTTTCATTTTCTCATTTACCTTCTTTCTCACATGGTATTATTTTGAATATATATATATTTTTTTTTATTATTTTTTTTTAAAAAAAAAGATCATCGAAAGTTATTAAATTTTTTAAAACTGTGTAGTACTATAGGTGAATATATATATATATATATATATATTTTTTTTTTTAATATGATGTTACATTGTTTATTTATTTTTTTATTTTAAAAGGTGACACTATTTACGAAAAATCCTCTGTACCCCACTGGTATATGTATTGCGTATTGTTATAATGTTGGAAGTGGGGAAATGGGTGTCGTGTGAGGTGTGTGGGTGTGGGGAGTAGAAGAGGTTTAAGGGATGGGTAATGGGTAGTTTAGGTTATTTTTTATTTTATAAATTATATATATATAAAAATTAAATTAATTATTTTGAATTAAAAAGTTAAATAGTCAAATATAATTAAGAAACACTAGCTTATTTATTAATCTAAATTAAAATAACACATATTTTTTGTAAATTTTCATTTCTTTTTAAACAACTGAAAATAAAACTTTACCTAAAAATGTGATTGTGTTTTTGTTGTTTCCAAATCTTTCAAAAATAAAGTTAATAAAATAAGGTAAAAGTCAAAATATTTAATTTAGATTTTTATAAAATATTTAAGCTCTAAAAATGGTGTAAAACTTAAGTTCGGTTAAAATTTACGTGTCTACAATAATTAGATCAATTCAAAATATAAATAGTTTTTTGTTTGGTCGGATTTTGAAGTTGTGAGTTTTGGAATTTAAAATTGTATTTGAGTATGCATTTTATTTGTTTTTTTTTTTTTTATGTTTTCAGTTTCAATATTTGGAAACTTGAAAATATTTGAGATCAAATTATATGATCAAATTTCATTACCAAATAAATTTTTTAAAATGAATTTTCAAATTTTAATTAATCTTAAATCTATGAACAAAACAAATAGCTTAGAAAATTTTATTTAAAAAAAACCTTTATTTTTATTAGCATGTTAATTTACTTTTAAAGATTTTATAATGTAAAACGCCTTTAACTCAGCTAACAAATATTTTATATTAAACGTAGGAAGTAATATATGTATACTTTGTTTTGCTTTTAATCTTTCCTAAAGAATTTTTTTTTTTTATAATCACACTAAATGCGGTCAAGAATCAAGATATATAGTACTTAAAAAAATCCGATTAACTTGTGAATAATTATACTACCAACTTTATTCATAGTTTTCAGTGAAAAATTCTTCGACAAATTCATCGTCAGATAACATGAAAACTAGCAAATATATGTTGCGTCTGAGTTGAAACAAGACCAAGGGTGTGTTTGGTACGAAGGAAAATGTTTTCCTAGAAAATGTTTTCCTGGAAAACAAGTTGATTTTTGACTTATTTTCTCATGTTTGGTTGGTGAGTAGAAAATATTTTCCGAAAAAGATTTTTAGTGTTTGACTTGTGAATGAAAAATATTTTTGAGAAATATCTTTTATTTTAACTAGAGTAGAAAATATTTTTTGAAATTGAAAATATTTTTTAAAAATAAACTTAAATTTTTTTTGGGGGGTGGGGGATGGTAGGGGTGGATGGGGGGGGGGGTCGAGGGTTAGGGTGAAAAAATAAAATTTTGAAGTTGAAAGTATTTT
>JAJOOR010033382.1:0-14828 GCA_036250505.1 Solanum acaule | reverse complement strand
ATTTTAAAAACTGATTA
The DNA here is from genome assembly GCA_036250505.1 of Solanum acaule. Lineage (NCBI taxonomy): Eukaryota > Viridiplantae > Streptophyta > Magnoliopsida > Solanales > Solanaceae > Solanum > Solanum acaule. The sequence continues at coordinate 14,811 of JAJOOR010033382.1, read as the reverse complement.
AATATACATATATATACAGTGTTATTTTTCAACGAAGTGGGTTCATATGAACCCACTTGAACCACTGTAGGTCCGCCCCTGTATGAATGCAAATGAAGAACCTTGAGATAGAAAACATATTACAATCAAGGTACCCAAGTGTTTAATTATCTCCCATGACTCCAACCGATATTGAAAGAAAAATAATGATACTAACAGACAGCTATCGAGCAGTACTGCAAGAACTTTTACAAGATTCAAGAGAGTACATACTCTTATAAAACTTATAAAGGTGTTAACTAGACAATTCAAACAATTCCATGGAAGCAGAACACATCTATATCAATTATCAGCTGAATTTTCTTATCTACTTATCTTATTCCACAGAGACAACAAAGTCAATTCACTATTCAAATCTTCATATTCCAGGGAAGAAGACACTTATGTGGACCAAGCATAGAATCATAAGTCAACATATCTGCTTGTAAAACTTACATGGATCCAACCAAGAGGAAAGAGAGAGCGCTTGTCTTGAATCTCAAAAATCTCTTCTTCGTTTAATGTCTGACACTGAGAATCAAAAGTTGTGTTTAGAAACATGTAAAAAACACTCTTTATCATTGAAGCATATCTAACTATGTTATTCTTGAACTAGTATGACATATCCTTTCATGTAGTATTATCATGCTCGAATCCTCACTATAAAATCAGGACAGTGTAAAAATAGAGTATAAGGAAACCGTATCTGAAATTTAGAAAATACCAATTAACTTATTGTTTCTTATGTTCCTCTCTAACTTTGATTCTGAAAACAGGGAATTGAAAACATAATGAGCACTATTTCCAGCAATTTCATCCCACTTCAGGTTATTAAAATTCAACAATGGGAACTTGAAAGATCCTCCTAAAAAAACAATTTACGAACTTGGTTCAGCAGTTTTCACTTCAAAATCTAGAGACGATTAAATGCAGGATTTGGACTTTCTCTATCCTAATTCATCTAATTTTTCTTTCTGAAAACTAGAGGTCAAGCTGAAGCATAAATATAATGTAGCGTACAGATGAAACATAAATTTTTCTTACTGAATCTGAAGTTGACTCCTGCTTTGGGACTATAAGAGTAGTGATGTGAAAAACACGGTTTTTCTGCAAGTTGAGCAATACAAGACATAAATTATCACATAAATAGAGTTCATAAATTTCATACTTAGCAATTTGCCTTTAGATTTACTGTGTTTACTTCATACCAGTGAACCAGCAAGAACTCCACAAGTTTCTAAATTCTTTTTTGTATTTTCTCGAGCTAACCTCAAGAAATCTTCCATCAGTCTCACTGGCTACAGCATAAGAAAAAAGAAGAAAAGGTCATACTAGCAGAATTTTATATCAGGTAAAGCTGATTTAAAACTACAACTGCAAAGGCTAAAACACAAAATTTCCTACAGGTATGACAGTTGCACCAAGACTTCTATGGATCAAGGAGATACAGAAGCCAAAATACTGTAAAATAAAATAAGAACTCACAACATGCAAATGTTGAAAAGAATTTGAACTGGACGGTTCATCCTGAATGCACTTAGCGGGCCCAGGTCTTGGATCTGCAACTTTGGACGGAGCTATAGGACGAAACTCTTGTTGTAGTTGTGCCAAAACTGGAGGAGGCGAAGGTTGCCTTAAGTTACTCAAAGGAATATTATCACTCCGCACATCGTCAAGAAATTGAAAATTGGAATCCTCAGTAGGATGTAACCATCGCCCATCATCCAAAGAAAGAACTGATTCCATAGAAGACTTATCCACTATCAAGCTAGTGTCTTTAGACACCAACGGTCTATCTTCAACTGGATTAAGGCTATAAAAATTGTGACAGAACATTCAAAATGTTGTACCAAAGTAATTTAAAGAAATAAGAAAATAGAGAAACACAGTATTGCAAAGTTTTGGGTTACTGTGATTACTAATTTAATTATCTGTCTTAAAAGACTTCATAGCTCTTAGTAGGCTGCAATAGTAATAAGTAAACTTGGCAGGGTCCTAACCTCAAAATCTCATTTGGAGCAAGATCATCATGTACTGGGTAATTAACCTGTAAGAAAAAAAAAATAGGTCATTTAGTTTAGGCTGAATTCTATCATAAGATCTTAAACTACCTTTTAACTGAACAAAACTACCTTTATCTCAGAACTAGGTCCTGACCATTGACCACGAAGACCATTGGGGCCAAAAAATGAGTGCCTTGATAATGTTTCTTGCTTTGGAACAGAAAAATTGAAAGATCTGCAACAATAAATTTATGCAACAACCATAAAAATTACATCAGGAAATTTCCTGTTACCATACAAACTATCACATAATATACTTCAGAAGAATGACAGAACTTACAAGAAAAATAAAGTTCCACCATTACAAATAGAGGTGGTAAAATCAAACCCAACCCGCCCAATCCGTTCAAGTTTGGGCGGGTCATTGACCCACCCATTTATTAGCTCAACCTATTTAAGCTAAATCTATGTCAGTCCATTAAAAAATTGGGTTGATATGTAACCCAATTTACTCATGAGCAATCTTGTCAAAAAAATGTTTAAAAGACATTTTTTTATTTGATATGTTATATTTAGACATAATAAAGTAAAAAAAAATTATTAGGTACTAAAAAATTATAATAGAACAAATAAAACAATTAAACTTAGTAAGAATTGGGCAGGTTGGGCTATGACCTGCATTTTAGCCCATTTCAGCCCAAGTAGCTTTTGGGCGGGTCAATAACCTGCACATTTATGTACTCAGCCAATCTTGACCCGCTCAAATTAAGCCCACCCCGCCCATTTGAAACCTCTAATTACAAATTAAACATCCATACTTGACTTGCACAAAGTTACGATGAGAGTGAAGTTACCAAATTTAAAAAAAAAATTAAGATGAGAGTGAAAAGTGGTATTAGTCAAAGTTAGGTTGCTGAAAATATAGGGACTAGTGGTATGCTTAAAATTGATGATTTCACTAGTTCTCCCTGGCGACAATAGTGCTGCATGTGGCAAGCAATTCTCTTAACGTGAAAAAGAATTATACAGGTAAAACTTAAAGCATATGAATTTCATTGCAAGTTCTATAACTGCAAAATGACCAGTTACTCCAATATATCGTAAACGCTCTGAAAGCCTATGCCACAGAACTTCACAGCATAAACTGACTAATTGACTATATTCAAGCAAGCTTGATGACATAACCCTTTAGGACAAGAAACCAGATTTTTTTTATAACCGAGAAATCCTTCTGTGACCCACCCTTTGGACCAATCACAGCCTTCTAAACTCGGTGGATAATGGGTCCGCCCCTCTACCCTTCTCCAAATAAATACCGGGCTACTCTTTGTGTGGTGTGGTGTGGGGCTTGAACGTGCGACCAAAGCCACAAATCCTCCACCTTTTGCCACTCGAGCTAGGCCTTGAGGGCGGACAAGAAACCAGTTTTAACTTCTTCAACAGCAGTATCTCTGCTCAAACACCAATGACATAGGATCACAAAGACTGGTAAAATTAGTGTAGTCTTTGTCTTAATTAAAAGTGATTTTGGTTGTCTCGAAAGTAATTAGTATGTTATTAAGAATCTAGAGTATTCTAAAGGCCTCTCAAAAAATGAATCTGGGGCAAGCCACAGAATTTCCATTATGTCAATATAAACGAAGTGTATTGAATAAGAAGAATGAGGAAAACAATTACAATTGTTCCTGAAACAATATAATAGCTCGTTCAGTAAAACTACTATGTTCTCTCTTAAGTCACTACATTCCATTCCAGACTTACTACAAACATCCTAGAGTTACTATTTCTCAGTACTTTTTTGATTTCTACACTTCCTCTAACACAAAACCAACAAAGCGGTAGCAAAGCTTGTTCGATACAAAATCTGGGTTTGGAGTAAAACATCTTGAAGAAAATAAAGGCTAAAAAATGCTGGTACAAGTGAACAAGGCGTGCTTAACTGTATGTTCCTAGTTTCAATGGAGAAAATTATGGTTTTTGGTACTTAAAATGCCATAACTTATTCATATAATACAGCAGCTCTTTTGCAGCAGAAATGAAAGCTCTGAAGGAGAATAAAGAAGAAGATGCAAAAGCCCTAGCATACATTCAGCAAGTAATGACAAAGTCCTTGTTTCCAAGAATCATGAGAGGTACAACCACAAACCATGCATGAAAAACTCTACAACAAGAGTTTCAAGGAAACGCAATGGTACGACTAATAATCATCTAACTTTAAAAAGTGAATTGGAGAATATGAAGATGATGGATGATGAAAGTTGAGGAGTATTTTCCTAGAGTTGTTGAGATTGCAAAACAAATGAGCTTATATGGGGAAGTGATTAAAGATAAGAAACTTGTTGAGCGGATTTTGATCAGCTTGACTAAAAAAAATGATTTTATAGTTTCTGTTTCTGAGACAAAAGACATATCCACCTTAGGTGTGCATGAACTGATGGTACAAGCTCATGAGCAAAGGTTGTTTGTTCTTTGGAAGTCCTTTACAATCCAAGCTTAACTAGTCCACAAAAACACAAGTGGCAGAGCAGTATAAGGGTGAATGTATCCTTACCGGTGCAACAATCTATGACCAGGAACAGAAGTATCGTTACAAGGGTGAATGACAAAGTGATGGCTAAAATGAAGATGGGAAATGAAATTTGTGTTCAAGCAATTGGAAGAGGCACAATCCGCATTCAACCAAAGGTACTAAATTTTTATATTTTTTTTGAGAATAGTAAGGTTGTATTCATCGGCAATGAGGATATGCTGGCAACCAAACAAAAAATTCCAAGGCAAAGTAGTCATGATTACAAAGAGTCTAGGAAATCTGCAAACTGATCTACTTCATATATACCCTCTTCTTTACACCAAAAATATAGAGTATTAATGCAGTTTTCTTTTACTTTCGGCATTGGGTTAGTAATATTCTTAAAACACCTATTGTTTCTTTCCTTCCAAATTAACCACCATATGCAAGATGGAACTAGATTCCACCATTTTTTCTGTGTTTTACTCCCCCCTCTTCTCATCCAACAGCTTAGTAGGTCTGCAGTATGCTCAGGCACCACTAAATTTATCCATAATGTACTTTTGGCTCCTCATTTAGATAAAAATTTACTTAGTTACAAGCAACTTGTGGAGAATAAATATGCTATTTACAAGATAATTACTGCACAATCTATGACACAAAAGAAGAAAAGAAACTCATGTCAAAGGTGAGGATTGAAAAAGGAAGAAGTTTTTGACAGCCTTCAATTATGGGGGAGATGTAACCTTGAAAGCACAAGTTAATGGCAAGTCTTGCACGCACCTCAACTAATTCAATGGGATACCTCCCACCTCTCACCAGCAACTAGTACCACCAGGTACCTGGTAACTCTGCCCACCAAGGCTAAGACAGATGAAATCACCTAGTTACTACTGGGATTTGAACCACCGACCTCATGGTTGTCAACCCATTTCATTGACCAGTAGGCCACACCCTTGGATGCTCACTAGGATACTTGTATATTCAACAGATGAAGCTACTAAAAGAAAAGAATATGGTGTATATGCTGCCAAGAATTGAAGATGAAGGTGGTGTTAGCGAAGGGTGTGCAATTGGAAAGCAACATGAGAAGTGGTGCATGCAGAGCAAAATGAACATTGGAGCTGGTTCATAAAGATGTTTGTAGACTAATGAGGACATCTCTTGGCGGAAGCAGGTACTTTATTTGTTCATTGATGATAATACAAGAATGGGTTGGGTTTATTTCATAAAACAAAAATCTGAGATATAAGGAGTTCCGAAAAAGTTTTAAATTATATTGGAAAACAAAGTGGCCGCTATATAAAGGTGTTGAGGAGTGATAGAGGTGAAGAATATACCTGAAGAGAGTTTAATAAGTTTTGTGAAGATTAAGGAATAGAAAGGCAGGTATCTATCGGTACATTCCACAACAAAATGGTAAATCGGAAGGAAGAATCAAATTGTTGTTGAAATGGAAAAAACAATGCTAATTGCTAAAGGGGAAGGGAATGCCACATAGTTTTTGGTTTGAAGCAGTGTATACAATAGTGTACTTGATATATAGGTGTCCAATAGTGGTGCAAAATAGAACTCCCTCTTCAGTGAAGCACTTGAAGATTTTAGGTTGCATTTGTAATGCTCAAAATCCAAAGAGAACAGGCATATGCTTGTTGAAACAAGTGAGAAATGCATTTTTATAGCCTATTATAAGTAGAGATGTGTTATTCGACAAAGAAGCAAGTTGGAATTGGGAGCAAAGCAAGGTTGAATGACAAGTTGTAGTGTCTGAGGAATTTGAGGAAACTAATGGTGCAGAAGCTCTAAGATGTGATCAAACCATAATCTTCAAGCGATGTTCAAGTTCTAGCAACTCAAGCCAAGTTAGTGGTTGAACCAGCAAGCTTTTTGAAGAAGCAATTTAAGACAATGTTCGGAAAAGAAAATGGTGGAAGAATTTCAAGTGATTGAAAAAAATCAGCATTGGGGGTTGGTAAGCAAACTAGAAAATCAAGAAGCCATTGGAGTAAAGTGGATTTACAAAATCAAGTATTATATGGATGGTTTCCTATTGAAGTACAAGGCAAGGTTGGCTGCAAAAAGGGTATTCACAACAGCCAGGAAGGAATTGATTATCATGAGACTTTTGCACCGTGTCTTTGCAAGGACACAATATGAACTCTTATTGCATGGGTTGAACAAAAAGGTTGGTTATTGTACCAACTAGATATAAATCAACATTTTTGAATGGTGAACTTGAAAAAAGAAATCAAACATGATGGTTCTGTTAAAAGACAGAACCAGACAAGTGCACAAGCTCAAAACGGCATCGTATGGGTTGAAGCAAGCACCATGCGATGGAATAACTTTCTGCATCATATTCATATATTTTCCAAGAGTGAGCCAACTCTTTAGCAAAGAAACAAGGTAACTTCTTTGAACTGGAAGAAACGATGTAACTTCATTCTTACTGTTGCTATTTAGGTTGAAGATTTGATTTTTACTAGTAATACTGGGAATATAGTTACTGAATTAAGAAATTTATGTTGATAGTATTTTCAATGATGCATTGCCCAAGGAAAATTTAAGAAATTTTGTGAGCTTAAGGAGTTTAAAGCCAATACATTAAGGGGGAGTGTTAACATTAATGTGTTGTCTTGGTGTTAAATTAAACTTAATTGTCTCAAAAGTAGAAACTCAAATTATTATGTATCTAGACTATTCCAAAAGACTCTAGAAAAATGAGTCTTCGGGAAACCAACAAATTATGTAAATACAATTTTTCATGCTCTGCAACACAACAACCCCCACCCCTGAGAAAAATTAGTAATTTTCTTAATTTAGATACTCACAGCTTCTGGAATTGCTTGTCAATTGAACTTGGGGATGAAATACGAGAATATTCGTTGTTCTGTTTCCACGTAGATGAAGGTGCATTTGTTATGGCCTGCAATTTTACCATATACAAATTTGTGTTCCATAAGAAGAGAGAAAAGGTGTAAGAAAGAAAAAAAAAGGCTAAGCAGAAAGCCTTGAAAGTTACAGCGACAAAATATAAATTGGAATAATATTGGAGGCAAAGAAATTATGCCCTTTACTTCACTGAGATGGAAAAAAATACGAAACTGTGACTTTCAGTAAGAGAAAATTTACCCTAAACTAATATAATTTAAGAACTTTTGTGATATAATTTAAGTTATTTACCATTCTAGTTTCTAAAGAAGGAAATATGAAAACAGCATAACGTGATGGAAAAAACAAATAGCCAAAATAATATCATAAAATGCAACAGATCAACCAAAACACAAGCAATTCCAAGAAAATTTAAAAAAAAACAGTATGTTAATTGTTACGTACCCATTGATTATCATAATCTGAAGATGCTTTATTGCTGGTAGAAGGCTGTCCTAAAGAATTCCCAACTGGTCTATATTGATGATTCTCCAGATTATTGAGTTGGTAAGGCTGAGCTGTTACTTGAACTTTACCGATTCCTTGAAACTGGCGCTGGAATTCAGGTTTTAAACCCTCTAGTTCATCCAGCACAGTTAACAGCATCTGAGACAATCAGACAATCAAAAATAGAAAAATTGTCATCTTCAAGTCGAGACGTCAACTTAAAACACGCCATCACAAATCATATCTGGACACATTACTTAAAAATAACAAATCCAATACAGATCACATGAAGAATTAATTTGTAGTCCAGAATGTTAATTAGTAAATATAAGAAAATGTCTTCAAAGTAACTCCATTCATAAAGGATCATTTGGGAAAATGAACTGATGAAACACTGACCTTTTTAGATAATGCTCTTTCCTTAGGATGCAAAGCCTGGTAATCTCGATGAGAGGGTATTGTTTCAGTAACCAAACTATACAAACAACACCATTTAGTTATTAGCAAACACATAAATGTCCAACTAAGGATAAATTGGCCACAAAAAAAAAAGCATTATTCTTGGTTCACCTTGAATATCTCAAAAGTATTATATACAAGTCTATGATATTCTTCTCTCCACGATGAATACTAGCCTGTAAGTAAACCATAAGACAATCACAAAACTCAATCCAAACAAAACCATTTGTTAATATAAAGTTTCGGAATGCAACAGATAATAAGATTCATATAGCCAAACCCAACAAACTTTGGAGTGAGGCATCAGCCGTAAAAGTTACAGTTTACCATCATAACAATGCTCAGTAATCGAATAAAATAGGCACGAGTAGAGCAAGATAGATATGGTGGACCCAAACTAGTTTGGAATTGAGGCACAGTTGTAGTTGTATTTGCAATAGTCCACATTTAACAGCTTATATCAGTAAAAAGTTAAAACTCCAACTGAAAAATCAAATAAGAAGTTCAACTCTAACAAGTTGGCACTGGAGTTAAGAAACAAATAAAGGGGTTTTGAATTCTTGGGATATAGAAGGATATAGAAGAATAATTTAACGGATCGCAACTAGTTTATTGAGGTATAGTTGTAGTTGTAAAGGTTGCAGCTTTAACAGTTCTATCAATAATATAACAATCATAATCCCAATTGAAAAATCAAATAAAGAGCTTAACCAATCCAATCAATTTGGGGGCAGGATATTCGTAAAACAAAATAAAGGGGGTGGAGAATTTGAAAACATTGTACCTGTCGGAGGAGATTATTGGCGATCCTGTAGTAATTGCGAAGAGGAATTCGATTGTCGACGTCGACTTTCCGAGCCATGGCGTCGATGTTCATGGTTGCAGGCCGTCTCATTTCCCCCGCGAGAGATTTTCCGGCGATTTAAGGATAAATAGTAGGAGTATAGATTTGGCTAAAGTGTTGAGAAGGAAACAATTGATATAAGAGAGTATTTTGCTTCTTCTTTGTTATGTCGACATGGTGTGCTCGCCAAGACTAGACTATCTTCTTTTTCTTTCCTTCCTTGGGAAAACGAGAAACACCTAAATTCAGCTTGAGTTATTAATTTTATTTTTGAATTATTGATTGTTTTAAAGATAATTTTTTATTTGATTAATTGAATATTTCAAATCATTTAGGGATGTTTTTAACACTTATTTCGATTTTTATTATGAGTTTCTTGCTCTTACAAGAGTTTGAGACCATTTGATATGTTTTGTGACAGATCAGAGGTGTATCTAAGTTTAGTTAATCAAGTAGATGGGTGTTTTAAGGTTGTCAATAGTTAGGGGATAAAATTGATAATTTACGTCAAGTTGTTTTCAATATTTCTCTCTTTAGGGCCTGGTAATTAGATTTCGTGTAATTTGGTGTAATTACGTTGTCTAACGTATTTGGTTGGCCATGTAATTACTTGGCTCGCGAGTAATTTGGTATATTCGGTGGGGGTAATTACACTCTCTAATTCACAGAGAGAGACTATGAATTGCTGGTAATTACGTGGTATAATTACAAGTTGATTATTTTTTAATTATTTTTTTCTATTATTTTAACTTCTATTTTTATTTATATTCTAAAAAATTATTTTTTACTTTATATTATTCATATTTGAGGTCTTTCTCATTTTCAATCTTTACTTCATGTGATTCCATGATATTTTTCGTATTATCTTTTTTTATTCCATGTTTCTTTTTTTTCATTAACATAATTTTGTTAGTATTTTAATTTTTAAATTAAAGTAGAATTTATTGTTGTGTAAGGTTGTAGACTTGCATTTCCTTTTCTTTTAAATTACATTTATGTATATTATGTTGAAATTTGACATAAGAGTATCGCATTAAATTTTTTGCTTTGAATTTAGAATTTATGTTATATTTTCAGTTTCATTTGTTTTAGTAGTATTGACTTGAGATTTCACATTGCAAGTCATTTATGTTTTAGTTAGACTTGATTGATTATCTTTTTGTCAAATACTTTAATAACTTAAGACATTTTATTTATAATATCAATATTTTTGTCAAACATGTATTTCATGATGTTTATAAAAATCTTTCACTTTTAGTTCCTATGATTAATTCAATTGAAATAGACTAATTTGAAAAATATAAATCAATTATTTTTTCATAATATTAGTTAAGAACATATGTTTATTAATTAATATATTTTCAAAAGAATATATATATCTTAAATATTTAATCATTTATAAAGTTTCTTATTTGTCTAGTATAAATTTTAAATAATTAACTCTTATTTCCAAAATTTAATATAATTTTATGATTCTAATTGTGTATTCAAACAATATATTTGTAATTACATTGTGTCACACAAACATGTCAGTGTAATTACTAGCTAGGCTGATAACTATTACCCTAATAATTACATCAATTACCATTACCAAGTGACTTTCCAAACAGATCTTCAATGTATTATGGCTTAAATTTCTCTTTTTATCTATTGAATCATAATTGTTTTTATATTAATTTTCCAATAAGAAATATTCCTTCATTCTACTTATATTTGACTCATTTGACTTTATTTATTCGGTAAATATAGAGTTAGATTACTAAGAATTAATATTATTAAAAGATAAAGTGTTGTAAAGCTTAAGAACAAAAGAACAATATAAAGAGGAAGACAAGAAGAATTAAACAAGAGGAACAATATCAGATGATTTTCATTTTTTTAAGTGTTCCCAAAATCTTCAAGTGTATCCAATATGACTCTAATGCCTCTATTTATAATATTACATAGAGGCATACAAAAAGTTAGTCATAAACATGACATTAACCATGAAAGCTATGAAGGCATTAATCATGTAAGTTATGGAGGAATATCAAGGAAGAAGGTTATGGAGGTGTGGAAATTACTATACATTGCGGTGTGATTACACGTTAAAGTTTATGGACATCCACATAAATATATTTACAACAGAAAGTAAATTAAAAAGTTTTAACGCCAAAAATTGTTACAAGATCAATAGCGTGTTTTTAAATCTAGAATATTTAGGCACTTCTAATTTTCAAAACATCAATTATTCCACAAGAACCTAACAAAGAAATCTATATATCTATATCTATACTACCTTAAAAGCATGAACTCCTAAACTTGAATGTTAAATTACTATAATACCCCCAATTAAAAATAATCAATTTAATTTATTTATTTATTTAATAATATTAAAAGTAAATACCTTTTCACATTAAAGGGTTGTAATTTTTTCAAAGGGTTGTGACTTTTTTGACAGGTTGTGACTTTTTCGACGAGTTGTGACTTTTCCGAAGGGTTGTGATTTTCCAAAGAGTTCTGACTTTTCCAAAAGGTTGTGCCTTTTCCGATGAGTTGTGACTTTTCCAAAAGGTTGTGACTTTTTCGATGAGCAATGACTTTTTCGAAAGGTTATAACTTTTCTGATAAGGCACAATTAACACTTATTCATACTACTATTTGTTAGCTATAAATAGAGGGTTTCCTCTCACTTTTAAACTACGATCTTTTTTAAAAGTTTTCTGCTCTTCTTCTTCTTAAAAAATCTCAAGGGTTATTTGGAACAGTTGATTAAGTTAAAAATTCAACGAAATTCAAGGTACCACATAAGAAAGTGTCTGTGAACAAATTGTAGCAAATCATTCATCAATTTACACTCATATTTTGCTTACGATTTTCATGAGTTAATAGTGACGAAAAGTTGTGGGAAAGACAATAATAATAAACAAATGTGAAAAAAGTCACATGATTGGGGTAAGATATTTCTTCTTTGTTTTTTCATTTTTTATTCTTTCACAGTCAACCAAACGAGTTTCTTTCTAATTTTACTTAAACAACGGGCATCAATATAGTCCATTAAATTATTAGTTTTGATGTTATATCCACTATTTCAAAAATAGATTTTTACTTTTACTTATAATATGATAATATAATCATGATAATAATTATATTATTTCTAATACATATGTAAGTAAAAATGAACGGAGAAAGTAACGTGTTGGTGGGAAGATATTTCAATCAAATGGAACACTATAGTGAATGTAGCATGAATATGTATTTTCGTCTTCCTTCTTCATTGGCTATGTATTGTTCCATATGTTTTTTCTTTTTTATATTTTTATATTTTTATTGAGTATGCAATTTTTTAAATATGAATTTCCTATTAATTTGTGCTCATTTTAATTTTAGAAAATGTTTTGTCACAAGATATACTCCTTGATAGCTATATAAAAATAGATAAGAAAATAGTGATTGGTCATAAAATATTCTTAAATCAAATTAAGGATTCTATAAATAACAATTTAAATTTTATTCGTCAATAATTTTTATTATTGAAAAAGGTAAATATTTTATATCACGATAAAACTTCTATAAGATACTAGATACTTTCATTAGACAACAACTATATGATATGTATGCAGCAGAAAAAACGAAAAGACTACAAATCTACAAAGATAAGGTAGAAACTTAATGAAATGAAATATTTTTACCAAACGTGATCTTCATATATTAAAATTAAATTATGCTACTAAAATTAATATATATAACATAGTGTTGGTCAAGCTAAATATTTGACATACACTCAAGCCTCTATTTAACCATCATTTGTTATAACAACAAAGTACCATTTTTTTTTTTGTAAAATTACCTCTCTATGATAGTTTTACTCAAATATTAATTGAGTAATAATATTTTGTAAAAAATAGATTACGTATAAAGATAAAATATTGAAATATTTATGGTAATCCTTATTAGTGTCATGCACATATTAAATTTCAAGTATGTATTTTTAAGAGAATAATTATACACATATTAAATTTCAAGTATGTATTTTTAAGAGAATAATTATACTTAAATGGTGTCAATCCTTTATGTTCATAACCTCAAGAAGAAAGGCTATTCATATTTTTTTTTAAAAAAATTGTTGGTTAGATTTGTTTAAAAATTTGAGTGAAGTAAAAATAATAATACTAAAGAAATGTCACTTTCTCACCATATTTAAATTCTGAATGTATTTTGAAATGTTTCAATGATATCTGGTCAATATGATCTCAAAATACAAGTAACTCTATGATAATATGTATTAATCATTTAAAAACATTGGTCCTATGTTCTATCAATTATAACTATTTACTAAAAACATTAATTTAGTAATATTAATTCCATTTTACAACATCGTATACTATATATGTGATACACACGTGCAACGCACGTGCCGTGAAACTAGTATATATATATAAAGCAGAAACATAAAAATGTTGATGTGGCGCATTCTAAGGCCTGGAATTTTATTTATCTTTTTTGTGATTTTTTTTAAAAAAAAATCTTCCCTTTAAAAAAGACATAAAATATTTCTTTATCTTTTGACAGAATATTAAATCATTATATTTAATTCTCTCCTCATTAATGCATAATCATAAAATCTTCAGTTACCAATTCTTTACAATAAAATATATTTTTATTGTAAATAAATTCTTTCCGTTATATTTTTCTATATGCATCATTTAATTATAACATTTAAGAGGTTTTATTCTTTTATCCTTTAATTACAGAATTTGAAAAGTTTTTTACCATTAACTTTTGAAAACTATATAAACAAACATACAACATAACATGCATTGATCGACATCTATATTTTTGCATAAATATTACACCTACCCGATATAGCTGATGTTTTGTGTCTTGAATGGTAAATGAGTGTTGTGAGAAGGTTGATCAAGGAGTTTTTTTTTCGTTTTTAATTGTGATGACCCTCAAAGTAGTGGATTGCGGCAGAGAATGACTAAGTGATAATTGGGGTCTAAGGAGAATCAAAACACTTGCAAAAGTTATATTCTGAAGTCACAAGTAATATGATATATTTTGTAAGCATTGACTCTTATATGAATGTATTTTTTTTTCCTCTCAAGTAATATGATATATTTTATAAGCATTGACTCTTATATGAATCCTATTTTTTTTTCCTCTCAAATAATATGATATATTTTATAAGTATTGACTCTTATATGAATGTATTTTTTTCCCTCTATCTTCTTTATCTTTTTTTATTGAAGAAGAAAAATGATGAAGTATTTTAAAGAAAAAATTGAGTATGGGAGAAATTTCATAAAATTGGAAGGAGATAAAATAAAATCAATATAAATGATAGGTTGAGAGTAAACTATATATAGAGACTAAAGTGACAGAAGAAAAAAGAATATATTTTGTAAACATAGACTCTTATTATGTTACTAGATATAGGACCCCGTGCCAGCACGGGGCCCAATATATTTATGTCATATTATGGAATTTGAGAAGTTATTGAAATTTTTATATGATTTTAAAAATATTTTAAATTTTTAGCTATTGTGATTTGTAGTACTTTTTTTTAACATAATTTTGAAAAAAAAAATTATTACTCTGTTTGTTCTAATTTATGT
>JAJOOR010033381.1:0-12085 GCA_036250505.1 Solanum acaule | reverse complement strand
AATAAAATAAAATAAAATAAAAAAATAAATATATATATATATATATATATATATATATATATATAATTCATGTTCATATGTTTTAAAGAAAACATTACTCCTCCTCAATTTGAGATAATTAATCAAAATATTTCTCTTAAAAGAGATGATGCTCAAAACTCCTCATAGACTCATTTAGAAATCACTGTTTCTCTCATTATAATGTAAAAGTGTTTACACTTGAGAATACTTAGTTCTCGTATACTCATTTTGAAAAAAAATGAAATTCAACTCTCCTCATTCTCACACTCATTTACTCAAGTCTTAAAACAAGTTATAAATAATTGTAAAAGACTTTTCAAAATGACTCAAAAGACTTTCTCTAACTTTACTCTTAATCTTTATTTTGATTTGAAATGAAGTTGTAAGAGTTATAATTTGGAATGTAGGATCTCTCAATGATTTAGGAAGGTTTAGGTGGTTGATAATAAGAAACGAGCGAAGACACATATTGGAGAACACTGGTGCGACGCGGAGGGTGAGTTAAATTTTTGATCGCAAAATTTATTTTTGAGGCAGAGGACTCTGTAGCCTTTCCACGACGCGAAGATGGGGGTAATTTGCTGGAGATTGAATTTTAAAGTGTCTCCGTGACGCGGACTTGGGCGCGTATTCTTACCCGATCTTTTCTTCCTCTCCCAAACTCGATTTAACTCATACCCACTTCAGTTCTATGGTCCAATTTCACCAAATTTCACAAACCTAGAACACTTTCAATGAAACCCACACAAAACTCAATCAAGAGACTCAACTATTACGCAAAATCCTCACCTCGAGGAGTCCAAAGTCCTCAATTTATCAATTTAACTCAAGAATTTCTCAAGAACACAATAATCAACTCCAAGAAGGAATTCATGGGTAAAAGTTTACATATTGGCGTGAGGGCGAACAAACCCAACACTATGAAAGCTTACATACCTCAAAAGAATTAAATTCTTGGCGAAATTCCTCAAAGCTCGCAAGGAAATCTTGAACGCTTGAAGTTTTTCTCCCTTTTCTCCTCTTTGAACTTTGACCTAACTTTCCAAACGTTTTAGATTTTATCGTAAATTGATTTTAATCAAATTGGATACCTAATTTGGGTGAAAAAATGTGTGGACTTAGTGGGGTAAGAAGAATACCAAAATACCCCTCCTTAATTCGGATGAATTTCCTTAACTGGACAGGCTGAACTCAAACATGCATATCTCCCTCATCCAAATTCGAAGCTAAGCAACTTTGGTGGAGTTGGAAAGAGGACTCGAAGATCTTTCATTTGATATCTCATGGGCCACCTAACTCATCTTGTTCTGAAAGTTATGGTCGTTTGAAGTTGACCCAAAACTCACAATTGAAGACTAACTTGCACAAATCTCAAATTGGCTATTTCTAATTTAGTTCTTTCTAAAAATTACCCCTTTCTAAGACAAAGGTGTTACAAAATGTATTTCTTATCAGTTATGTATTTCAAAAATATATTATATTGAATGTCTAATTTATAGAACATCTACTAAATAGGATTCCAAATTATTTTGTATTCCACGCATCCAACATACAAAAAATCAAAACAATTCAACCGTTCACTGTTTGTATCCCAAACGGATTACAAATTATTATTTTTTTTACTTTGAAATATGGCTGATGATTCTGTACTTTCATCTCCTTTGGGTCCTTCTGCATGTGAGAAAGATGCAAAAATACTTCAATTCATTGAAGAAATAACTAAAATTGTTGATGTCGTCCAAAAAAGTGACTTGGATGAGATATTTGAATGATTTTTTATACTTCTTAGAAAAATGGTGGAATTTGATTATAAAAAGGCAAGGTTTAAGTTACTTGAGGATATGGAATAATCGAAGAAATTGTGAGATAGAGAAAGAGAAAAGATAGAATTTGGATAAAAAATTTAGAGAAAGAAAGGTGGGTAATGAGGTGTTTTGTTTTTTCCATTCACACGTAGTGGAGTGAAAAAAATGGGTCCAATTTGAGAAATAAAAGGAAGGTAAATGAATTTTATTATGATACACTTTATTTGCTAAAATATTGACATTTTTAATAATTATTTTAAAGTGTAGATGTTTTTAATAATTATGTTAGAGATTTTGACTAGTTAGCTAACTTATCCTACTAAATAAGAACCTAAATAACTTGTATATAACAATAGTGTTGGGTCGGGCCCAAATGATTTTTTGTGTTCAGACTGAAAGCCCACTTTACATTTGTGGCCCAATTCTTTATTGAGGGGTTTATTCTTTTGATTTGAGTACTATAGGTGAGGTACAACTTGTATTAGTTGTGTGAGGTACAACTTGTATTAGTTTTGGCCAAAAACATCTTTAAACTATACCATCAACGTAGAAGTGAGGCAGAGCCACCAGGGCTCAAGTGTTGAACCACGGAGCTCTCCACGGGTCATAGTCCCAATGACGGGTCGTGGATGGGTTCGTCGTCTTGACCCAGTAGACCCCAAGACACTATGTGGAACCACGATGTCCTTCACGACCCGTGGTCCTTCACACGGTCTGTGAAGTGGACCATAGACGAAGCCTACCGAATCGGAAGGCAGGGCAAGGGCCATGACAATGACCCAGTTGACGAGCCGTGGTCCTAGTGATGGTTCGTCAGTCCCCTTGTGGTCGGCCCTCGTCAACTTTTAAGTTGGGGTCATTTTGGTCTTTTCTCTATGCGTTGGGCATTTAAACGACGTCATTTAATACCTAAACTACGTCGTTTTACTTATTCTAAGCCTAATAATCTAGTCAAAACCTACCAAAAATCCTCATTCTTCTAAAATCATCTAAGTTAGAACGAAAAGAAGAGAAAGAGGCGCCAGTTTCTTTTAAGAACGAGCAACAGTGTTTATCAGAGTTCAGCCCCGAAATCCAAAGGATTTCTATGTAGTTTTCATCATTAGGTATGTGGTATTTCATTAGTGGATTCCTTTAATCCACTAGGTCCCTAGAATTCAGTCAGTTCCTTGATTCTACATATCTTGTTTAGACCTAGAGTTTCTAAAACCTTGGAGATTTGTTGTGGATTAGTTGTTGTAGTATCCTTAATCGAAATAACAAGTTTCTTGGAAAGTATGCTTAATTCCTTGTATAAAACTCAGAACCCTAGTTGGTGTAAAATCTCTTAGTTCATGAATTATACTTGCTAGGCTAGTTAAACAGAAAATCATGCTTCAAATTTCTATTGTCACATTCTCAGTGTAAAATGTTGCATTCACAGGTAGCATGTCAATATTTTGAGCTATTCAGTATTTTAGTTACATTTTAGTCATATACATATTCAGTTGGGAGTGGACTTAGCACCGAGTTGGACTAGAGTTCAGCGTACCCTCATAGTCCCAAAACTAGGTGCCCGCGTAGGATTATAAGTCCCCTCTGTGGGAATCAGATTTAGTGATCACACCACATGCATGCCTTTATACCCCTGACAAGTTATATTGGGTCCTCTCGATGGGGCGTATACATAGGATTCCACGTTTAGCTCATGTGGTTTATGTAAGTTAATAGTATCTCCCACAATCAGACTCTTAGTGCATTGATCAGGTTTTTAGTAGTTACTTTAGTATACAGTTCAGCATGTAATCCTCATGATTAGTACTTGGTCATTGAATTCAGTTCAGTTTTCACCTATACTTTAGTATTTATATTCTTGTTCAGATTATATCGTTGCTTAAATATGCATTGTTCAGCTTAGTATACCTATTGTCACGCCCTGAGAATACTTCATTGACGTAAACACGGGACCTGGGATCACGAGTGACCCCAAGCTAACCCTGAGCTGGCATATCATAAGCAAACTGAACATATCTATGAAAAGATAAACTAATGCGGAAGCTAAAACATGAGAAAACTGAATGTGGGGAATACCTAATACTGATCTAAATATATAATATAATAGAGTTTAGTGATACTAAACAATTACTCAAATACTAAATATGAATCTAATACTATGTCTAAAAAAGCCTCTATTGACTAGAGTTGCTGGGACATGCCCCCAGCTAACTCTAGAAAAACTAAAACTGAACTAAAAGACTGAAATAGAAAACATGTATGTTGTCCTCGAAGTATGAGGACTCACCACTGATAGTGATGAGTATGGATCGAGAACCGATCTACGCTTTATCTGAATGCTGAGGACCTGAACCTACATCATGAAAGGATGTAGCGCATAGTATGCGTCAGTACTTGGAATTTACTGAACATGCAAGATATATAATATAACTGAACAAATATGTAAGGCTGAACAAAGCACAACTGAGCAATGACATAATCTGAACATAATGTAAATACTGGATTATAACCGAAAAGAACTGAACTAAATTCAATGACCAAGTACTGATTATTAACATAACATGCTGAGACTAAATACTGAAATATAACTGAAAACCTGTTCAAATGCACTAGAGTCTGACTGTGGGAGCTACTATTAAACGACATAAAACCACGTGAGCTAAACGTGGAATTCAATATATATGCCCCATTGAAAAGACCCAATATACCTTACCCGGGGTATAAAGGCATGATAGGCGTGATCACTAAATATGATGCCCAAATAGGGGACTTATAAATCTATAGGGGCACATAGTTACGGGACTACAAGGGTACGCTAAACCCTAGTCTAACTCGGTGCTAAGCCTTTTTTCCAACTGTAAATATGTCTAACACAACATAACTGAAATACTGGATAGCCCAATATTCTGACATGCAAATTTGAGAATGCAACATTTATGAACTGACATGTAACATTTGAAACTGGAGCATGTATATCTGTTTAAATGACCTAGCAAGTGTAATTCATGAACTAAGAGAATCTACACCACTAGGGTTCTAAATTTCATGCAAAGAACTAAGCCACAATTTCACTAAAACATCATAATTTGATTAGGAACACCATAATAGCTAAATCACAACCAATATCTAAGGTTTTAGAAACCCTATGTCTAAGAAAGATATAGCGAAACAAGAATCAAACTAAATTCTAGGGACCTAGTGGATGAAAGGAACTCACTAGTGAAATCCCACATACCTGGTGACGAAATTCACGGAGAAATATTTGGATTTCGGGGCTGGAATATAAGAAAACCTGTTGCGTTCTTGGAAGGGTTTGGGTCAGCTATTTCCTCTTCTTTTCGTTCTAAGTTTGATGAATTTTTGAGAATAATCATTCTGGGTAAGTTCTGACTAAGTTCCTAGGCTTAAACTGAGTAAAATGAAGTAGTTTAGGGGTTAAATGACGTAGTTGAGGTGTCTAACACATAAGGGAAAAGACCAAAACGACCCCACTTAAAATCTGACGGAGGCCGACCATGGGCCCTATGACAGACCGTCAAAGGGACCACAGACCGTCAAGTGAGTCGTGGTCCTTGGCCAGTGGCTACTGGTTCTAGGTGGCCTAACCAAGAGCTCTACCACGGCCCGTGTGAAGGAACACGGACCATGAAGGCCACCGTGGTTCTTCACTTGGGCTGGTGGTCTGCTGGCTCAGGTTCACGGACCCTCCCACGGCCCGTCATTAAGACCACGACCCGTGGAGGGCTCCATGGTCCGATGCTTGAGCTTGGGAGGTTATGTCTCATTCCACGAGCCTTCCTACGGCTTATGAGGTGGTCCACGACCTTGAAGGGCTCTGTGGTCCACCACTTCTGGGGCTGGGTGTGAATCACAGGTCGACGGACTGTGGTTTCTTTCATGGTCTGTGAGCCTTATCGTGGTTCACCTATTTTTTTTTTCTGGTCTGATAAGTTTTGAGGTATTACAATATCTCCCTATTGGGAACATTCATCCTCGAATGAAGTCTAAACTAGATGAGTGTGGAGGGAAAGAGCTGCAAACCCTACCACTAAGTACTAGAAACTGAAATCTGACTGAATTGAGTTCCAAGAACATGCAAATATGTTGAAAATACAAGAAAAACTGAAGGAACAAGATACTGAGACTGAATTTTACACAAGAGTAAACTGAGAGACTGGAGAGAAACAATTACCTGAAGTTGAAATGGAAACGGAAGGAAAGAGATTAGGATACTTGGCCTTCATGGCTGCTTCTGCTTCCCAAGTAGCTCCCTCTACAGACTGACTCCTCCACAAAACCTTCACTGAATCGACTTCTTTATTTCTCAACCTTCGAACCTGACATTCAAGAATTTCAACTGGCACTTCCTCATAAGTGGGACTATCCTTCACAGCCACACTCTCTAATGGTACTATGGATGCCTGATCTCCCACACACTTCTTCAACAAAGAAATGTGAAAGACTGGATGCACCGCTGCTAGTTCTGCCGGCAACTCTAACTCATAAGCCACTTTGTCAACCCTTCTCAGGATTCTGTAAGGACCTACATATCTAGGACTGAGCTTCCCTTTCTTGCCAGATCTCATCACCCCCTTCATAGGTGATACTTTCAAGAAAATCCAATCATCGATCTCAAACTCTAAGTCCCTTCTCCTCACATTTGCATAGGACTTCTGACGACTCTAAGTTATCTTAAGTCTATCTCTAATGAGCTGGACATTTTCCATAGCTTCATGATTGAATCTGGCCCACACCTACTTCAAACCAACGAATTGAAGATTTGCATCTACGCCCGTATAATGCCTCATAAGGGGCCATCTGAATACTGGAATGATATCTATTATTATAAGTGAATTCTATGAGAGGTAGGTGATTATCCCAACTGTCCTTGAAATCAATCACACAAGCTCTCAACATGTCCTCTAAGGTCTGAATGGTATGCTCTGCCTGACCCTCCGTCTGTGGATGAAATGTTGTGCTGAGATTTACCTGAGTACCAAGACCTTTCGAAAAAGATCTCCAGAAGTAAGAGGTAAACTGAAGACCTCTAACTGAGATTATAGACAAGGGAACCCCATGCAACCCGACTATCTCATTAATGTAGAGTTTAGCGTAATCTTTCGCTGAGTCTGTAGTCTTGACAGCCAAGAAGTGAGGGGATTTAGTAACTCTGTCTACTATTACCCAAATGGAGTCATATTGTCTGCGAGTACGAGGTAAACCTGTAATGAAATCCATGTTTATCACTTCCCACTTCCATGTAGGAATGTTAATCTCTTGAGTCATACCTCCTGGTTTCTGATGTTCTACCTTAACATGTTGACTATTGGGGCACTTAGCAACAAAATCTGCTATATCCCTCTTCATGCCATTCCACCAAAAGACTTCCCGCATATCACAGTACATCTTAGTGACACTTGGATGAATAAAATACCTGGAGTTATGGGCTTCGGTAAAGATCTGCTGCTTCAACTCACCCATATTAGGAACGCATAATCGACCTTGATAACGAAGCACACCATCTCCCCCTTGGGAGAAAACCTCAACCTTCTGTTGATGAACTGCACCTTTCAACTGAAGTAATATATGATCACTATTTTGTTTTTCCTTAACCTCCGCTAAAATTTTGTATCTATTCATAATGCTTCTCATTCTGCTTCTTCTTCACATGGATTGTCTCCTAAATGCGGACTGGAACTTATCTACTTCAATAGTTCGCTAACCACTCAGAGATGAAAATTTCTTATCTATTTTGAACTATTACACCGCCATCTGGCGTGTCCATGAGACCAACTCCTAAGCGAGCAAGCCGGTGAACATCTTTAGCTAATTCCTTTATTTCTTTCTCAACATATGCTACACTACCCATAGATAATTTGTTAAGAGCATCAACTACTACATTGGCCTTACTCGGATGGTAATGCACATTCATGTCATAGTCTTGAGGAATTCAAGCCATCTCCTCTGACGAAGATTCAACTCTTTCTGGGTGAACACATACTGGAGGCTCTTTTGATCTGTGAACATATCTACGTGAACACCATACAAGTAATCTCTCTAAGTCTTTAGGGTAAATACTACAGTTCGAAGCTCGAGGTCATGAGTTAGGTAGTTCTTCTCATGTACCTTAAGTTGTCTAGAAGCATAAACTATGACCTTACCTCGCTGCATCAATACACAACCTAGGCCGACCTTGAATGTATCACAATAGATCACATAATCGTCTAAACCATCTGGTAGAGTCAAAATAAGAGTTGTAGTCAACCTAGTTTTCAGTTGTGAGAATCTCTTCTCACATTCGTCTGACCACTGAAACTTGACTTTTTTCGGAGTCAACTTGGTCAATGGGGAAGCTATGGATGAAAATCCTTCAACAAATCTCCTGTAATAACCAGCCAAACCTAAGAAATTTCTTATATCTGTTGGAGAGGTGGGTCTGGGCCATTGTTTCACTGCCTTTATTTTCTGAGAATCCACTCGAATCCCTTCGCTAGATACCACATGACCAAGGAAAGCGACTGACTGTAACCAAAACTCACATTTTCTAAACTTAGAGAATAACTGGCGATCTTTGAGAGTTTTTAGAACCACTCTCAGATGAGTTGCATGCTCCTCCTCATTTCTAGAGTAAACGAGGATATCATCAATAAAGACGATAACGAACAAGTCCAAATATTGCTTGAACATCATGTTCATTAGGTCCATGAAAGTTGCAGGAGCAGTTGTTAGTCCAAATAACATAACTACAAATTCATAATATCCATACCGAGTTCTGAAAGCTGTCTTCGGAATGTCACTATCTCTGACTTTGAGCTGATGATAGCCAGATCTGAGGTCTATCTTAGAAAAGCAACTAGCACTTTGGAGTTGGTCGAACAAGTCATCAATCCTGGGGATGTGATACTTATTCTTGATGGTGACTTTGTTCAACTGCCGATAGTCAATGCACATTCTGAGAGAACCATCATTATTTTTCACGAACAACACTGGAGACCCCATGGAGAGATACTAGGTCTGATGATGCCCTTATCTAGAAGGTCTTTTAGTTGTTCTTTCAATTCCTTAAGCTCAGTTGGAGCCATTCTGTAAGGAGGAATCAAAAGGGATGGGTATCTGGAAGGAGATCTATTACGAAGTCGATTTCCATTTCGGGAGGAACTTCGAAAGATCTTCTGGAAACTCATTTACTACTAGACTGATTCAAGAGTTGGGGTTTCAGAGCTTTATTTAATCGTTAACCCGAACAAGATGATAGATGTATCCTTTAGAGATCATCTTCCTGGCCTTAAGGTAAGAGATAAATCGACCCATATGCACTAATCTATTACCCTTCCATTCTATGACTGGCTCGTTTGGAAACTAAAACCGAACGATCCTAGTTATACAATCGACTGAGGTAAAACAGTAATGTAACCAATCCATGCCTAGAATGATATCAAAGTCTACCATTTCTAACTCTACAAGATCTGCTGAGGTGACTTTCTGAGAGACTGTGATAGGGCAATTTTTGTATACCCGTCTAGCTATCAATGGGTCACCAGTAGAGACTGAGAAGGGTTCTGAGAGAGTTTCTGGACTAATATCGAAGTTTACTACTATATAGTGAGTTACAAAAGAAAGAGTAGCCCCTGGATTAACAATCCATAAATATCTAAATAAAGGCTCGTAACGTACCAATGACCACATCAGGAGAATCTTCTTGGTCCTGGCGAACCTGGAAAGCATACAACCTGTTCTAGCGCTGACCGCCATCTGTACTAGATGAAGCACCCTACTGAGTTAGGCGACCTGTTGGCGCTGCTGGAGCTGTAGACTGAGTCCTATTATTGTTATTACCTCATTTCCCATGACCAGCGAAAGGGAAATCCTTCAACCTATGACCAGACCGACCACACCCAAAGCATGTTTCCTTGCCTGCAAGACACTTGCCCGGATGGTTCTTACCACACTTTGGACAAGTTGGAAAAATCATGTTACATAAATTACTCCCCTGAGACTTAAAGACTGATGCCCTACTTTTTTGATCTTGTCGAAACCGGGGGGATGGAGAACTAGCTGATGAAGATGCTTGCAACACCCCATATCCGAAACGGACCAAAAATACAGATTTTGAGAAGTTGCAGATGCAACCCACGGTTGCCATCCATGGACCGTAGGTCAAGCCACGACCCGTGTTGGTGGTCTATGGTTTACCACTGCAACCCCTCCCCAAACCAGCTCAGAAAATTGGCTAAGTCCCGACTCACGGATAGAGCCACAGTCCGTAGATCAGACCACGGTCTGTGGTCTGTGTCCGTGGATCGAGACTTCCCCTACCCAACCTCTGACACTAACTATGGTCGACCAGCACAGACCGTCATTCGATGCACGGTCCATAGGTCTGACCGTAGATGAGGATCAACACCCAGTTAGCTGAAAATTGTTGATGGATCAACTTCAGATGGTCATAACTTTTATCACAAGAGGAATTATGTGTCCCATGACCTATTATATGATATATAATTGAATTATCTTTCCAACGCCACCGAGTTTGCTAAATTCCGACCTCCGAGTAAAAAGTTATGCTCGTTTTAGTGAAGCCCTGTCGGGCAGACTCGACCTACGGATCAAATCGACGGACCGTCGATTGACCTACGACCCGTCAGTCCAATCCGTCGGTCACTCCGACAGCAGTTAATTCAGGGGTCTTTTGGTCTTTTCCTATTTCATTTAACCCCTAAGATACGTCGTTTAAACCCTAAATCATGAGATTTTAATCAGTTTAAGCCTAGAAACATAACTAGAACTTACCTAAGTCAAATCATTAATCAAACTTATAAGAATTAGAACGCTAAGAGGAGAAAAGAGGTCAAGAAATTGCTAGACAGTGACCCAGTTATAGCTAGACGGGCATACAGAAATTGCCCTGTCACAGTCTCTCAGAAAGTCACCTCAGCAGATCTTGTAGAGTTAGAAATGGTAGACTTCGATGTCATTCTAGGCATGGATTGGTTTCAGTTCTGTCATGCCTCAGTCGATTGTAAAATTCGGGTTGTTCAGTTCCAATTTCCAAACGAGCCAGTCTTAGAATAGAAGGGTAGTAGCTCAGTACCTATATGTTGATTATCTCTTACCTTAAGGCTAGAAAGAGGTGAATCTAGAGGGTGGTGTAGCATATATTGAGGGAAAAAAGGAAGGAAGTAGAAAAAGGTGTTCATCGTCTTGCTCTCTTAGGAGTCAGTCTTACTAACACATCAGATGGTGGTGTGATAGTCCAGAATAGATCAGAATCTTCTTTGGTAGTGAAAGTTAAGGAAAATCAAGATAGCGATCCGATATTACTTGAACTCAAGGGTGCAGTGCATCAACAGAGAGTTGAGGTTTATCTCCCAAGGGGGAGATGGTGTGCTTCGCTACCAGGGTCGATTATGTGTTCCTAATGTGGGTGAGTTGAGACAACATATTCTTGCAGAGGCCTATAACTCCAGATATTCTATCCATCCAGGCGCTACTAAGATGTACCACGATCTACGGGAAGTCTATTGGTGGAATGGTATGAAAAGAGATATAGTAGATTTTGTGGCTAAGTGCCCAAATTGCCAGCAAGTCAAGGTAGAACATCAGAAACCAAGAGGTATGACTCAAGAGATTGACATTCCTACTTGGAAGTGGGAAGTGATCAACATGGACTTCATCACAGGTTTACCTCGTACTCGCAGACAGCATGACTCCATTTAGGTGATTGTTGATAGGGTTACTAAGTCTTCTCGCTTTTTGGCGGTCAAGACTACAGATTCGGCGGAGGATTACGCCAAGCTTTACATTAATGAGATTGTAAGGTTGCATGGGGTTCCTTTGTCTATCATCTCAGATAGAGGTCCTCAGTTTACCTCTCATTTCTGGAAGTCATTTCAGAAGGGTCTTGGTACTCAGGTTAACCTTAGCACATCATTTCATCCACAGATGAATGGTCAGGCAGAGCGTACCATTCAGACCTTAGAGGACATGTTGAGAACTTGCATGATCGACTTTAAGGGTAGTTGGGATGATGTCACGACCCGATTTCTCGAGTCATGATGGCACCTACTATACCCTACCAGTAGGTAAGCCAACCCGAAACCCAGAACATTAAGCAATGAGCAAAAGGGCAGAAACTAGCGAAAACAATAATCTAAACAAGGATAACAAAGCGGAAGCAACCCAAAATAAATATATACAGAAATCCCTCCCAGAACCTGGAAGTCACTAGTACAGAGCTATCTAATAAAGAGTACAAGTCCCAAAAG